>APFE031489055.1:76649-86689 GCA_000404065.3 Pinus taeda
TGCACAACACCAAGGCTTAGGTTGTAATGGTTTCTTTTTTGTTTCCTTAATACAAATAAGTCCATTCTTCTCAATGATTTGTTGTTAATGAATTGTTTCATATACTCCTTGGTATATATGTTGAATATGCTTTGTTTTATGGAATATTAAGGTGTTATGTAATCGTTTGATTGTTAGCGTATGCAGGTTTCAAAGTGAAGGAGGAGCTCATCTGGATCGACGAAGCTAGACTGCTACAAAAAGCGTTGGACTTGAGGTAGGATCGAAAAACACTTGGTTTCTCATAGAATAATGCATGTTTAGAGAAGGATTGCTCTTAATTGTCTTGTTTGTCACTAGAGAGTCTTAGACTCCTAGGGAGGTTACTTTTGTCAGCAAAAAAAACTCTTTCCGCATGACACTATGCAATCCATTCACCTCACAAATACACTATTCCTACTCTTCTTTTCAAATCTAAAAGTAGATAGGCAAGCATTTGAAGTTCAGATCTAGGTTTAAAATATTAAATAATTCTTAGTATATTCATGGTATTTTCTTGATAGAGTACAACATCATGCTAAAATTTTGTGCATTTCTAATTAAATTGTCATCTAATATGGTGTGGCCCCCATACAAAAAATATTTAAAGTGAGCAAATGATATGCTATGATGTAACATTTTTGTTGTCCAAAAAAAAGCTTTACTAGCTTATAAATTGTGATAAGAAATTACCATTTGAACATGAATAAAATGATAGAAGAAAAAGGAACCTAATTCTCATGGATTGTTGACATAACTTTGAAGTAAAAAACCATTTTTTGCAAGATTATGCTATGCTACCAAGGAGGTTATCTTTAGCATCTAAAAGATATGTATAATTACTTACATTCATCATCCTACAATAGTTGCTTATAGGCAATGACTTTTGGATTATAAATTAACTGTTTTATAAACTTGATTATAAATGTGTTCAATTTAGAAAGTTTTTAGTTAAATTAGCATATCCCATATTGAGGGCATATCTATACAATATTACCAGACCAAGGGCCAAGGTAAGGTCACCACTTTCACCTCCAAAGTCTCATGTCATCTTCTACAATTTAAGATTTTATGTGAGAAATTTGTGAGTCTCCGAGTGTTTCAAGTAAGATTTAATATCATCTTTAAAACATCTCAACAATACTTAGATCCATCTTAACTCCAGATCTACCAAGTATCGAGAAGGATCAAATCTCTTTTCTCTCTAAAATAGGTTTGCACCTCAAGCGATTTGATCCCTCTCGGTACTTGGTAGATCCAAAGTTAAGATGGATCTAAGCTAGTCATATCAAGATTTCAATACACCATCTCCTGTGTTGAGGGCATATCTATACAATTTTACTAGACCAAATTAAGGTCACCACTTTCACCTCCAAAGTTTCAAGTCACCTCCTATAATTTAAGATTCTGCATAGAAAATTTACTATTCTAATGTTTTAAGTAAAATTTAAAATTGTATAAAAAACTTACCATTTCGATTTTCTTAAATTATAAAATTCCAAATACAAAACTTTAATTTCAATACTTTGAACTGATTTACAAAAATAGATAATTTTTCATTTTTGTATAAAGCCCTAATAAATATAGTATATTAATGTATTGACCAAAATAAAATTAAAATTTCTCGCACAAAATCTTAAATTACCCAAAACCTTAAATATTTTCAAAACCTTACCTATCTATAAAATTATAAATATAAAACCATTTTACTGCATAAAAAATTAAAAAAACAAACATTAAAACTCACCCTCCATCCTTACATAATTATGATAAAAAAAACCATAAAATAAATTAACATAACAATACGCAATCCATTGACCTCACAAATACAATATACCAATTATCTTTAGTAAAATTGGTGCTTCTTAATTGATATAATGCTACTCTATCCATGCACACTACAAATACATTATTCCTCGTTAATTTCAAAACCAAAAGTAGATAGGCAGGTGATTTAATCAACATCTACCTTTATTTATATCTAAAGGTAGATTGGCAGGTGTTTGAAGTTCAAGTCTAAGTTTAAGTTTAAAATATTTAATAAATTAAGACATTATGAAAATGTTGTGCTTTTCTTATTAAACTACTATCAAATATGAAGTAGCCTTGATGCAGAAAATTATTTAGAGTGAGCAAGTTATATGCCATATGCCTTGATGTAACATTTTTGTTGCAAAAAAATTCTTTACTGGTTTATAAAATATGATAAGAAATTACTATTTGAACACGAATACAATGATAAAAGAAAAAGAAAGCTAATTCCGATGGCTTGCCCTAACTTTGAAGCAACTTTTTTGCAAGATTAGGCCTACATTATCGTTAGCATCTAAAAGAAATGTATAGTTGCTTATACTCAGTGTTTTGCAATAAATAGTTACTAGGAGGTAATGACTTTTGGATTATAAATTATTTGTTTTATAAATTTATTTAAAAAAAGTTTTTGGTTAAATTAGTATAGTGGAGGGATGAGAAATAATATGGAAAAAATCACTAGTTAAAAACATCATGGTAAAGATCATGAATTGTCACAATTTAATGTTCAATTATTAATTTTATTCTATTCTATTTTTAAATTTTGTTTTATTTTTATATAATTTGACCAAGTCAAAATGTTTACATAATAAGACAAGATATTACAACATCTCTTCCATACTAGGTTGGAGAGTTTTATGTAATTTGACCGAGTCAAAATGTTTACATAACAAGACAAGACATTACAACATCTCTTCCATACTAGGTTGGAGAGTTTTATGTGATTTGACCGAGTCAAAATGTTTATATAACAAGACAAGACATTACAACATCTCTTCCATAGTAGGTTGGAGAGCGCCCCTTGGAACAAAAAACAAAACCTCTTATAAATAAAATGCATTTTATATAATAAATTAAAATGATTTCTAAAATTAATATATGTTATTTTATGACCATTTTGAATTTCACTTGATCCAATAATTTTAGCATTACCTTTTATAAGTAACATGCATTTTATATAATAAATTAAAACTACTTCCAAAATTAATACACACTATATTATGACTTTTGAATTTCACTTCATCCAATAATTTTGGCATTATGTCCATCTTGATAAATTAAGTCGTTGCTTTCCAAGAGGTAGATGTACTTCCACAATGTATCATTATTTGACAATTTTATTTTTCGGATGCTTAATATGAATTACAATTAATAGAGTTATTTTTTCTCCCTCAGTAATTGATGCTACAATAGCCTTTCTTGTGTTATTAATATGAATTACAATTGCTAGATTCATTTTTTTTTCTCCCTCCATAGATGTACTTCCACAATCAGTATGAAAAAAGTGATATATTCATTCACAAAAAAAAGTACATATACTTCATGGCAAAGCACCCAATACAACTACAATATCATAAAATAGAAACTGGTGAGTCCCATAGTCTTTACCGTCATACATATTGCCATCCATTAGTGCATGTCTATATACATTGTCTATTGTATATACAATATTCAAAAGATCAGAAAAATTCTAATAATTCCTGACACTACAGGCATTGTCTGAAATAGGCAAGATATAATGTGAAAGACATAAATAGAGAAAACAATAATAGAAGAGAAAAAAACAGTGTAAGTCCATCAGATAAACAAAAATTTAAATCAAGGAGAAGTGTTTTTATCCTGGCAGTGGTAGCACCCCGACCTCCATGCAAGATTCCCCCATCTTGACTTCAATGTATAAAACCATCTAGCTTGTCATGTAGTCCTTTCTTAGATAGTCCATCCGCAGCTTGATTGAACTCTCTGCCAATATGTTGTGTCGTAGAGTGATTGTGTGGATTCCAGAGGAATGTGATTTGTTGCAACCAACCTTGTAGTGAGGGTTGGGATATTGTTGCATGGCCACAGACAAAATCAATGATGATCTTGGAATCTTTGTATATGTGGATTGTAGGAATTTTTATGAAATTTGTGAACCAGAGTAGTCCCCATAATGCCACGGCTTCTGCCTTTGTATTTGTGCCAATACTCGCACCCCAGTGAACCCAAAAATCATGTTCTTGTGAATGGAGGATCAAGAAACCACATCCACATCTGCTTCTTTGAGATGCACTGTCAAAGAACCCAGTAGGGTATTCGATCTTTGGGCATGTTTGTTTTATTTTAGTTTTTTTAATGCCCATACCAATTTGTAATCCAATAGAGAGTCTGATTCTGATGCACTCCATCACTTGTGCAGTGCTTTCTATGAAGTTTTTGAAGATGATGTTATTTCTCCACCTCCAAATCTCCCAAAAGAAAATAGGAGGGATGTAGCACGAGGTGACATTATGTTGGTTCCACCATTTGAGGCAGTCACAAATGCAAGTAAATTGTGAGAATTGAAAACCAAAAATGGCTGCAAGATTGTGCCAAATTTGAGAAGCAACAAGGCAAGTTATGAAAGGTGGAGGTTGTTTTCTTCCACACTCCTGTAAAGAACACATATCCCAGGACTAGACCAATTTCTTTTCTGGAGATTTTCCCATGTCAAATTTTTATTTTTCCAGACTAACCAAAGAAAAAGGGTGATTTTAGAAGGAATATTTGTATTCTAGAATTTTAAAAACTAGCATACCTCAGGTTGTAATGCTTCCTAACAGCAGAGAATATGATATGTATCTACCACCATAATATTAGCGCCCTTCATTTTACCCCTCCAGATGATCATATCTCTTTCTGCATCTCTGCAAATTCCAGCTAGTTGAAGTTGTGTTCGAAGCCTTTCCCATTCTAGTGCGGTCGGTCCAATTAGTCCCAGCTCCCCAGACCGTTTCCAGATGGGGCATCTGTCATGCCATGTCGATATGACTTGTTGCCAGAAGTATATGCCTTTGTATGAGATAGTCTGGAACCATGTCAAAATCTTCAAGACCCCGAATGTTATCTTATCTGATAACAATGTGGTGTCTAGTACCCATTTTCTAGGCGATAAGTGAAAGGAAATAGTGTTGAAATTTTGTAAAGCTAAGCCAAATAGCAGAGCCTGTTTTGCAAACAATACACCCTCTACGCAGCCAAACAAGGAAGTCAATATCTTTCAGATATTTATGCTTGATGATCATACCCCAAGTGCCTTCCCCAAATATCCCTCTCCATAAAGATCTAAGCAATAATGCATAGTCGAATCTCCACAGATTCAAAATGCCCCAACCACCTAGGTGCTTCGGCATGGAAATGTGATCCAGTTTGGTAAGATGGTATTTATTCTTATTTTTCATTCCAGAACAGATGAAATTAGCTATGATCCATTTAATTTTTTGATGATGGTGATAGGAAGATGGAATAAGTGTGCTTAGTACACTCCCATTTGCGTGATCACATCCTGTGTTAAAGTGAACCTCTTGAGGATCCCCATGATGAGCACGTTGTCAACAAAGAAGCTATGTGAGATTTGTATGTTCCTGCCAATGTGAAGAGCATGAAAATGGCCTCAACATCAACATTTTTAATGTGGAGGCTCAACCTGTCCATGGCCAGAATGAATAAGAGAGGGGATAGTGAGTAGCCTTGCCAAAGACCCTTCTCAGCCTTGAAGTAGGTCATTGGGTATCCATTGATAATCACAATGTAGTGTACATTAGTGACACACGCCATAATCCATTTGGCGGCACAAGATTATATACCAACTTTGTGGTTGACAATTATATTTTTCGAATGCCTAATATGAATTACAATTACTAGAGTTATTTTTTCTCCCTCGGTAATTGACGCTATAATAGCCTTTGTTGTGTTATTAATATGAATTACAATTGCCGGATTCATTTTTTTCTCCCTCCATAAACGACACTACAGTGGTCTTTGTTGTGTTATTATCGATTAAAGTTCTTATTTTCTAGATGTTTAATATGGATTACAATTACTATTTTTTTTCTCCCTCCATGAATGAAGCATTATGGGCCTTCTAGCCCCATGGAAATCCAATTTCATTTTTCTTTTGTCAAAAATAAAGCTTAAGTTTACTTGTAGCCCCATTCAAATTTGATTTTTAATAAATATAAATGTATTTAAAAAATCTTAAAAGTAATTCCATAATGTGTTATTAATTAACAATTTCATTTTTTTAGATGTTAAATATGAATTACAATTACTAGATTAGTTTTTTTATTCCCTTCATAAAGGATGTTATAGTGGTCTTTGTTGTATAATGAGACTCAATGTCTTGCTAGCACCATGGCAATCCAATTTCATTTTTCTTCTGTCAAAAACCATGGCAATCCAATTTCATTTTTCTTCTGTCAAAAATAAACTTGAGTTTACATGTAGCCCCATTTCAATCTGGTTTTAACAAATACAATAGGATTCAAACAATACTAGTTATCCAATACAATTAGCAAAAAAATGTTTAATGAAAGCACAAATGTGTTTATAGATTAATCAGATTAATCAAATACTATTAATGAAAACACATTTGTGTTTATAAATTAAACACTAATTTGATGTTGGAATGCTATTAACAAAAGCTTATGTGTTTATAGATTAACTACTAATTTGATGTTGCAATGCACTTAAAGAAACCACATAGGTGTTTATAAATTTATCACTAATTTGATGTTGCAATGCTATTTTCAGCACTTAGATCACACTATAAAACAATTTTAGTAAAACAAAACCAAAAGGAAAACATCTATGTTTTGTTACAAAAAATAGTTTTCTTATACAATATGAAAATTATTTAAATTAATATATAAATTCGCAACCTTGGTTAACACAACATCCTTAAACCAAACCTCATTTGAGCCTCATATGAAAAGTGAAATTATATCCACATTCAATCTCATGTTTACATTTTCAAAAATATATATTAAACTTCAAAATCATTTCTTTAGTTTATAGTTACATGCCTCCAAAATATGATAAATTTTCCTACTATTTAAAAAAATTTACATGCTTCCAAAATACATGATAGATTTTCCGGCTATTTATTTTAAAAAAATTACCTCACTCTAAAATAACTAAAAAATAATAATAAAATATCTTATCAATAACTATATAACTGTATGCAGGTATAGGCAAATGCACATCAAAATTTCTATTAGAGACAACGAAAGAGTTTCAAACTCAGGCGTGTTGCACTACCTTCCAAATTGACGGTCTCAACCCAGAAAATTCATACGGGCTGAAAATACGAAAGACAATGGTGTCACTACTTAGAATTGCCTTTGACCCTCTCAGTGATTAAAGCCTTCATTTCAGCGATATAATTCTCGCATATTCGCCTAACATCTTTGACTGCCTCGACGATCACGAACTTCAGTTCAACCAACAACCCTCCATTAGCAGTGGCAAGAGGTTGGTCCTATATAGTACCCAGCGTCACTTCATTTGCAGGTGAAGAATTTTTATTTTTTTTTGTGGGCATTTATAGGAAGAAGGCACATTTTCATCTAGTCCTTTGGAGGACTTAGACTAATTTCGCTACGCTTGTCCACAACCTTAGTCGGTTCTTCCTTGCGAATGTGATGGTGGGAAGTAGAAGGAGGTTTTTCTTTTAATCCCTTAGCTGAATTTGACCTTGGTATTGGCATCTATGGCATTCACTCCCATTTCAAATTTCTCCTTGAAACCCCAACTAGGGTTGCATGGGAGAAAGGAAACGAGTGAGGCTTAGGGAAGGAGGATGGGTAGAAGTTTTTTTTTATGGGAATTTTTTTTCCTTCTGATGTTCCTCCTCTTCTGACGCAGATGAGGTCTCTGCGTTCTTAGAGGATAGTTAAAGGATGAGGACTTTGCATCAAAGAAGAAGATGAAAAGGAGGAGTATAGCTTAGCTTATCGTGATAAAGATGTTAATACAGACGTCATGTCGCAACAACAGAAACACAGACAAAATGGTGGAACATAAACAATAGAAATATAGAAAAATTGGTGGAAGATGGTTTGAAGAAATGTGGTTTTAAAAAAATTCCTCCATCTTCAAACATGTGGACGACAGGTTATATGCAGCGATGAACTTTCAATGAAGTGTACTAGCAATTGTCTCAAAAAGTATAAAGAGAGGCCGATAGGATTATTAAATTGGAATTGTTGAATTTTTTTTAGAAGAGTTAATTAGTTTGTGGAAAACCTTGTTTTCTTGGACTGGATCATTGTGCAATTACCCTTCTAAACACTCTTTGTCGTTTAATAAAATAATCAGAATATTGTTTTTAAATTTCCATAGATTTCCTCTTGCAGTAAATTTCAAATACAAAATCAATTTACAGAGTATTATTTTGTATGGGACACAAATCTTCTACATTTTGGTCATTCATGGTGGATATTTCAGAGAATGGAAGATAAGTTATGAACAAATTAATGAATAGCATATTATTCATGAGGAAAAGTTGTGTTTGCTTATCCATGGAAAAGAATGAAAATACCTGGAGCTTCATCGATCCTGGAAAAGAACGAAAATACCTGGAGCTTCATTGTTGAGGATCATACTATTGTTACAAGATTTCACTCCACAGAGAAAGTTGAGAGGCAAGTAAAAGAGGAATTTCCCTCAAATGATCACGATCACGCTCTGGAACCCTATTAAACAATGGATCCTTCTCATGGCCTAAATATAATTAAATAAGAACACCATTTCCTGAAACTCATGGCATGCTTTTAGGGCTAAGCTAATCCCAAGAACTCCACCAGTTCATCGGTTCATCAATTAATCCAATCATGTAATAATTTATTTCATTAACCTAATTAAATTAGATTAGTGACTACCCACATTGAATCTTTAATTTTTACAATTCACTATTATGCTACTGCATTTCAATGAGTTTGAGTTCACGGTCTAAAAGTTCTTGCAATATTAGAGATATGACATCTCTTGTTCGAGTCACATACTTCCATCATAAATAGACATGCCCAATGGTCTCAATAAATTTTTCATTTCACAGAATTTTGCTTGGGAATTTCCATCAATAGGTTCTTTGGAATTCATACCTCCTTGATGATGATGCGACAAATATTCCACTGGCCGTCCGCGATTGTTCGCCATCTCTATTATGATGTTCAACTAGTTCCAACAAGTTGAACATCTATTCGCATCTGCTGGCCAGCGTGCAGGTTACTTGTCAATGAAAATCGGCTCCAGATCTACAAATACAGCAGGGGGAACATGCTTTCGACTCTAGTTTTGCTGAAGAAAGTGTTGAAGGCATCATCTCCGCAACCAACGGTCTTCTCACTAGGCATCTGGGCATCAAGATGAATGTCACGCTCGAGGTAGTGAAGTTCCCAGCTAGCATTTCTAACCTGGATACCAGCCTGGCCAATGTGGAACGAAATGCACTTTCTCATTTTCGTGGGGACGAAGGAAAATAAACCATACAAAAAAAAAAAAATTGCAAAGAAACGACAAACGTAGGAAATCAGATGAAGGCGACATTTGCAAAGACACCTCCTACAATGCCACCACACCTATTACTGCTGTAAAACATAAATTAAATTCAAAACAAAGAAAAACACAACGAAAATAAAACTCTGTAAAATCCAAAATGCATGGCCATGCAACAAAGAAAATAAACTTGAACAAGAAACAAGGCAAGCCAATGCAATGCAAAGTATTGAAGAAAAAGATGAGATGAAAGTGAGAACGCACTCTGTGAGATGCTTAATACTAATCAGTGCTTGCCAAAAGCCAGGGAAGAGCAGTAAGGCAACTCAACCGATATTTGGAACAAGCAATCACACTTCAAATCAATGGTTGAAAGTGTCTCACCTGATCCAACGGAGCAAGGTAAAAGTGTTGACGATTGTTGATGCATAGGAAGGCCTATTGACCTAATTATAGATATCTTTTGGAAAGTATCCCTGCAAAACATAAATCTACATTCGAATTTCTTGGAAAGCAAATCCTTTTAACATTATACATGAAGCATATTATCCAATGCCACTTCAAAAAAAAGATGTTTCAATCCCCAATAACGCAAGCAATAGATAGTATGCAATGATGAACTTTAAAACTTGAACTTTCACTATTTTTCCATTGTTAATCTGATATTCTTTATAGTAAGTCAATAATTTTTTCTA
>APFE031489055.1:87805-117716 GCA_000404065.3 Pinus taeda
TAGAAGATTAATTTTGAAGTTTTGTTTACAAAATTATTAGTTTTTTACGATCATGGTTTTAAAAAATATAAATCACTCCCTACTTAACATAAACAATACCAGTAGCATCACTTTTCAATTTGATTAACTTTAAGATTTGTCACAACATTATAAGCGTGCAAATCCATGGATGCAAATTTTTGTAATTTTAACCAAAAAAGAAAGTGTTACTAGTAACACCAGTTTAAGTTTTAGGGTTGATTTTCACAAATCATATATTTTTAAGGCCATGGTTTCAACTCCTACAGAAAGGTCATAGTGCTCATCAATTCAATAACTATGTTGCAACTTCATTAAATCACTTTTGACTTCATTTTATTTTCCATGTTTTGAGTGTATAGTAAAAACAATGAGAATGCAATATTTATTGGGTCAAATATTTCTTATGCCAACTTTTTTTTTTTTTTTGCATCACTCAAATCAATCTTGAAGTCAGATGTTGGGGATATGCTAACAAACATTGACTTATGGTTCTAATGGGCCTTAAAATTTATTTATTAGACACCCTTGGTGGTTCACTAAGGACCACATTTGTGTTAGAGGATGCCCCTATAAAGGGACCACCCCTCAAGCTAAGATTCACATAATAATTAATCATATTACATAATTTTAATAACTCTATTTCATCCACTCATCTCACTTGTGAAATTATATAATTATTGTATCATCTTGATAGCTACTTACATGAACAATAATGGTCATTTTTTGTTATTGTGATTATTAGTTATTGAGTTAGGTATATTCATCACATAACTAATGATTCCCTATCATTATTACTAAGTCAGCTAATACAAGATCATTGAATTGATTACATTACAAGAACATTTTGTGGTGAAAGGATTCAAATATGTTAAACACTCTAAACAAATTCTTAAATCTATGACATTTCAAATCAATCCTTGAAGAAGAAAATAGTTTAGATTCTTAAGAGTGAAGTACCATATGCTTAGTTTCTCAAGAATGAAGTTATAACTTGTTAATCATAGAACATCAAGATTGCATACAAATCGAATATTGATATGTAAATATGTATATCTTAGTTTGACAGTTGACCTAAAATGACATCAAATATAGATTTTCATTAGAAAGCATTAGAAGTGTCAGAATTAGGTATGTTGAATGGACTCATCTCTTTTGAAAACCACATACTTATGGTCTATTGAAGGTGTAATTACTTGAAACTTGATTTTAGAAAAAAAATTGGGTTGAAAGGATTTGAATCCTCCATTTTGTAAATGTAAAATGATGTTATATATATATATAATAATAATATATAAATATAAAATAATATATATATATTAAATACAATAAATTGCTTCATTGGTACAACTTGACACCCATTTTTTACATGAAACTTTCTCAAATTTTATCCACAAAAGCAAAAGAACTCAAATAACGCATAACAGTCAAGAGTAGGTTATATTGATTGATACACTCCAACCATAGCAATTAAAACTTGGAAAGCACTAACACATAAAGTGAAAGTAGCAAGGACTAGTGTTTAAAGAAAAAGACAGCATCAAGATTTCTTAATGACCAAAATACCAAACTGCATACACTTAAAAAATTGTAATAGAAAAAACAAGAAATATTACGAATAATATGAAAATCAAACAATTATTTTCACATGCAAAAATTCACAATTTCATAATTTTTAAAAATAAAAATCACATTCTGAGACGCAAAATATAAATATATAAATAAAGAAATAAATAAATTATATATATATATATAAACATTCAAAAATATCCAACATTCTAGAATGAGCAAAAATATTTACAAATAAAAAGTAAAATATTAAGCAACAAACTTCAATATATTACCTGAATAGATGGAACAAGTAAATTAACCCAATTTATATGAAAGCATAGATTATTTCAATGAATCAAAGTAATTAACTCGAGATTGAACTGCCCGTCATTATTAGGATGTTCCCTTTATGAATCACAAGCATTCATATCTATTATAATCCCAATTAATGAAAGTAATTAACTCGAGATTGAACTGCCCGTCATTATTAGGATGTTCCCCTTGTGAATCACAAGCATTCATCTCTTATAATCCCGCTTGCAAACAACATGCAAAAGACTGATTTATCTACACATCACAAAGCCAGGGAATAGCACATAACTATTATGTGATTATTAGATATATGTGTTCTTAATATGGATTTGGTTCATCTGTAAAACGTCACTTTGCATTTAAAAGAGTGATCAGTGGCACAACATGGACAACTCTTGAAACATAGGCCATATTTATCTGGCAATATATATCGGCAGGACAACTGTATCAAATGGGCGTTGTCCCTCTGTTAACATCTCGAGGGTGCTGTTTAGTGATTAACCTAGAAGATTCTTTCATTAAATTCATCTGGACATAATTCAAATAGACTTTGGCTTTCCACACTTTTTACATGAGATACTTCCATTGCTCACTTGACCTTACTCCAGGCTGAAAATAGTATATAAATAAATGAGAATTATATTTATAAATATCTAATCGTAGCATATCATGTAATCATGTTCTGTGTAAGATTACAAGTGTCCTGTTCTTATATGAAAATCAATCATCGATGTGAAAGTATAGAAAAGTTACTGTGATTTTAGGTTTCCAAATCCATTTCTTGTCGAGAAAAAGAATCTTCCTGTTTTTAAATGTCTATGGGCCATGTTTTGGTGAAGGTTAGATATTGTTTATCAGGGTCCTGAAGCTGCCCAGTATCTACCAAATGGATGTACGAACAGACGAAAGCCCGTCCTACGTACTTCATATGTCAGCATTATACGTAAAGCCCATTAGTATGATTCGATCGATGTTATGATGCCCCCACACGGACGCCCCACCACTCCTGTCAGGTGAAGACATGCCTGTGTGCATAAATCTCACGCTGCTCAGAAACCAGATAAATGACATTTATCCAAGTCCCTTTTTTTGGTCACTCCTCTCTGGAGTTCTCAAATAATTTCCGAATGTTTTAAATTTCAAGTAGGAAACATTACATAACTGAAATGAAGGATACAACGCAAAAAAGGATGATTGCCATGTCACGGAGACCATATATCATCGAGCCATTGTGCTGCCAAAACAATAATGGCAGAAAAAAGGACTAAATTCCATAAACCACCCCTAATACAAATGTTTTTGCAAATATATTGTTAAGCTATAAGTGCCTCTTTGGCTATAATACACCATTTGAAATCTCAGCCAACATGCTGTTTTATCAAATGACAATAGTGCAGATGTTACCTCAAATGGCAATTGATCTTTGAGATTGCATGCACTCAAAATTACAATCAACCCTGTACTAAGTTTTCATCTAAAGACCAACCGAATGCCAAGCGATCTTCTTTTTTGTACATAATTTATCCAATTACATATGAAAATGAACACCGTCTATCATTGACCCCCTTTTCTCTGTACATAATACATATAGCAGTCAAGCCAAATACAAAAATGAGATGCATCATCCATACATCCGCAGACGGGAATGCATCAGGCAGGCATGGGAATTTCATAGCAAATATAGACAAAGGACTTGGCTATATTTTCAACGTATCCATTGCAAAGATAAAATGCAGGTGTACTCCATAGGAAAGCTGTCAGCTAATTCAAGTATCGTCTACATGTTCTTGAGTTACAGAAACAAGGGATTTTCTTCCCATCGTCCTCATGGTTGAAATGATAATCATACGTAATCTCCTCGCCAGCATTTATATCTCTTACCGCAAAGAAAACTACCTGCAATAAAAATATTCAAATTCCATAACTTCTTCAACAATTTGGTTTGCAAGAGTCTACCACAACGGCAATCATAACTACTATTTTCTTTGTAAGCAGAGATTATTGGAGAAATGTCTCCATCGAACTTAATTGTTCAAAAGACGTACCTTTTTCTGTGTTTTCACAGAGATCACCTTCGCTACACAATTAGGCTGCTTGAAAATAACCACATTATAGCATAAGGATTCAGAACTACTCAAAAGAAGATTATAATGATGACGTATTCCAAAAGTTCATTGTGTGAGGAGAAAAAACAGAGTTAAAGTGCGTTGGACAGAAACAAACTCAGAATCCACTTATAAAAAAGTGAAAATGAAAATAAATTGCACAATTATTGTAGTGTAATCATAATGGGATGGGATGCTTACTGAGCATGAATGGTTTACAAACCGAGCAATGCCACCTTTTCGAGTAGCATCAATAATGCTCTCCTTGTCTATTCTAAAGAAGTAGCATGCACCCTCATATTGCATTTTACCCCGTGAGTGATAATTAGCTTCCCGTTTGTCTGCCACGCGGAGTCCCACTATCTCACCAACATACTCTACCACCTGCAAAAATATTTTAACAGCGATTATATAGTTGATAGACTATTTGTATCAGTTCTAGTTCTCAGAATGATAAAAATAATTAACAAATCTGACCATTTCACCCTTTGAAATGAACTCGGCAGTATATAACCCAAGTGCATGGATGCCTGATTTGTATACCACCAAACGTTTCCAGCCTTGCTCTTGTTTGAAGCGAAGGTACTCCCTCTAAAACATTTGAAAAATAATAGTTTAGATGAAATCATGAATGAGAAGACAAAACTGTTTGGCATTCTAATGACATCTATTCTTATAAATGAAATTTTAATTTCATTAAAATGAGGATAAATCGGTTTTGTAGGGCTCAGCAATTTATCAGCAACACTTGCCCGAAATGAGTACTCAGGGCGAAAATATTGTTGGACTTGGAAAACATGTAAGTCCATTGACTCACTCGTACTTTTTCTTTAAAAACTCACCTGGTGGTTTTGATCACTTTATAAAACAAGAATTAGGGTTCATTTTTCATTCATCTGCTTGCTGGTTGTGATTCCTTCTGCAAAAACCTCATTCCAGAGTGCTGTAGAGGGGAATTCCATCACCAAACACATTGAGATGGGGCTCCCATTTTGATTTTTAAATATTTTAGTTAATGAAAGTAAATTATAAATAAGGGTCTCAACATCAACTTCAAGAATTTGCACTGAAGTAAAGACAGTTCTGAAAAGGAGGACGAATTATTTTTTATATTGTCTGGTTTTTAGCATTCTTGATGAACAATTTAAGTGAGTTCCTAGGCCTGAAACATGACCCTAAACATGCCCTTTCCAAGTGGAAACACACCCAAAGCGTGGACCTGAGTTTGAACTGTGTTTCCAATTTGTGAAACACCCTGCAACACATTTTAGGGTGTTTCTGACTGTTTCCATGCCAGAGATGTTTCCAACTGTTTCAGAACCTGAAAACACATTTTGAAACATTTCAAGCATGGAAACTGAGAGTAGTAATGTTTCTTGAAACCTAGATTTGATGAATCTCCTCTTCTCCATGACAAATCTTCTACACTAGCTTATGAAAAGGTTCAATAGTTTCATTCCTCTTCACCTCAAGCATCTTTGAACATATATGATGTGACGTGTTTGACAAAATCTCTACTTGGACCAATATAACTCCAAAGAAGTGCAGTTTATGAATTTATTCTTCCTAGCATATATTGGCAGTTTCTCAAAAGAGGATTTATATCAATAGTTTATCCAAGTTACTTTGATCTCCTCCTCCCAACCTCCTCGTCCTTCACTCCCTGTAACCCATGAAGAGTGGTTAACCCCTAGGAGAAAATATTTCTCCCCTTAGGACAGCCAGCAGCCCTATGATGACCCTCAGATAGCTTTATATCAGAGCTCTTCACCTATACTCCGGTCGGTGCTCTTTCCCATCTGGCATGCTTCTTGAAGGAAGGTAGGTCATCTATCAAAAGGTACATTAACCATTTCTGTAATCATGTGCTTTCATTTAATGTTTTGGGGCATACTAATATGGATCACAGACCAAGCTGGATGGATGACTGTTCTTGATTGTACCCTTGTTCACATGCTTCACTTAGGAGGTTATCCTTTGCCCCTAGTCCATTGTAACCTCCCATGAAGTCTTTCCTTCAGGAAGGGCACTAATAGGAGGCACTGATTGAAGTAACATGCCCAAGGTAATCCATACTTGTCACTTTCCATGTTTCTCTTACTATCTTTGCTGCGATATTTTCATATTTGAAACTCATGAATGCTATTCTAAAAAAAAATCAACTCATGGCTTTTTTATACAGATGTATTTTCCATATCTGTATCCATGCAACCTTGTTATCTGTGTTTTAATTTCTCATTAAACTCATTTGACCTGACAAGCTAGTAACTGAAGCAACCATATGAAACATTAACTTTTTGAAACATGAAGGAGCCCATGAAGACTCCGGTAATCCATACTTGTCACCTTCCATGTTTCTCTTACTATCATTGCTGTGATATTTTCATATTTGAAACTCATGAATGCTATTCTAAAAGAAAAATCAACTCACGGCTTTTTTATACAGATGTATTTTCCATATCTGTATCCATGCAACCCTGTTATCTGTGTTTTAATTTCTCATTGAACTCATTTGACCTGACAAGCTGGTAACTGAACCAAACCATATGGAACATTAACTTTTTGAAACGTGAAGGAGCCCATCAAGACTCCAGTTCTTAAAAGGTAGCTCTGTAAGAAACCTTACCAAGTCACCAAACACTTAAGCGGCAATTTATGGAATCATTGTTTAATTGCATAGGTTCCAGATAAGCAAGCTAAAAAATAAACAAGATCATACATACCCTGTAATCAGTCTTGTTGTCTACATTTGGAGGCTTGATAAGACCCCTTGTGCATGATTTGCGCTCATTAATGTGAAGCCATACATTTATTTGTTCCTGTGATACAACCTTCGTGCTGTTTGTCTCAGATTTCCTTCGAAGTTCAGCTCTGTATTCTTCCCAGCTTTTACGACCCTTGTAACCCTGTTAAAAAAAATTGGAAATGAAATATTATGCACAGTTTATTAGAATTTCTTACAAATAAACATTCGTTTCCCATGCCCAGAATGAGAAAGTTCAACACATTCCTCACCTCTGTGCGCGCACAAGTTCCTTTCTCAGTTCCCAACCGAAGGTTCACGGGCAAGGTATTGCCAGATTGAGCTATCTCAGAATATATGTTTTCATATTTCCCATGATGCATACATCTACCATAAAATCCTACTCTGTCGCCATCATCACCCTCAATCTCACTTTGCAACAAACCCTGCATCATATCAATTCATCAAAATCTGCTATTGTTGTACATGTATTAAAATAAAAGATATGGGTACCAATTTCTTGCATGTGCAAGAAAATAATAACACTATATGCAAACTTGCACGATTAAAAATGAAAAAGGAAACAAAATGAACACATTTGACTTAATATTTTCACTGAGGAAAACAGGATACCTATTACCCCTCATTTCAGCAAGGGTACCTATAGCCATTTTTCTTTTTGAGCAACACCATTGTAAGCCCAGAGAATGCTAGTCAAAACCTTGTAGGCTATGTGATGTTATGTATTCTGGTATCCTAGGCCTACTATGGTCAGCCATGCCTGGTCCTTTTAGACTCTACTCTTAGGTCCCTTCATCTGGTATAGGATTGGAGGGATTAGGGATGGACATACTTGGACACATGGTTTAGAGAAGCCATTGGTTTTGTATGGGTGATCACACTATGTAAGGCCAGTCCAACCCATGTCTTGAGTGCAACAATGTCCTATCCACATGGTCATGTGTCAGTCTGTGTGCATTCTCTGGCCTTGGTGCATTATTCATTTTACAGTTCTCAACATGGCGGTCTTACTGTTCATAACATTTCATGTTTCCCAAGGTAGTTCACAGATCTCAATGCATAGGGTCCCAAGGTCAAAAAATTAGTAAAGGCTCATGTTACTCAACATAATGTGTACTTGTCATGCCACCTGCAATTTTTTTCAAAAAGGGAAGGCATCAAGGAAATATTCCCAATCAAAGGTTGCCCCCCTCTTTTGTGGCACGTGTGGGCTAATTTGGGCAAAGTGAGGTCTATACTTGGTGGAATGGGAGATGCCTTACATCAAAATTCATCTAAAAATCATTTCAAGCATAACCCATGTACCCAATTCCTTAAATTGTGCAAGGCGCTGAAGATCTAGCATTTGGCCTCCTAAAGTGAGAGGACGAATCATGCATGTGAGGTCATTTAGGCCATTTGTAGGGTCAAATCTAGTCATTAGAGCTAATTAAATGATAGAAAAGGTCAATCGCTCAAAAAAGTCAAGTTACCAAGCAAAAAGGTGGAAGAGCATTACAAGTTAAGTAAAATGGACCAAGTTGACTTCTTCAAGCTAAATGTTTGACCTTTCCAGGTGAACGCTGAGGATTTAAGGGTCAAGTCAAGTGAATGTTGGACCAAAGGTGGGCAAGATCTAGCCTTTAAAGGGTTGAGTGAGCCTCTCACCAAGCAAACCAAGCCTCTCTTCAAGCAAATCAACTCAATGCAAGCCAAGTCGACCCTCCTTCAAGCAAATTTGGTCCTCCTAGAGTAGTTATTTTCATCATGGAAGTTAGTCGACACCCTTCTTTAGGGTTATTTCTCGTCAAAAAAATATATTTTCCTTGTAAAGACTTAGTCTCCACGTTGTGGATGACAACTCGTATCATTAATTTTGGGAGATGGTTTCAAACTAGCAGTTAGAAAGAAAATTATATAAGACTAATCCCTCATCCCATTTGTGTTGTTGTCAACTTTGAGAACATCATGCCATAATAAGAATATTTTTTGGTGCAAAAAATTGCCTTGTGCGATGATTCTTTTGACCTCTTTCTTCTTAGCCGCTGTTAGAAATTGTGCTTCATAATGTTTTTGCATGTTTTCCCAAATCCTACAAAGTTATTGGATTAATCCATCAAGGGGCTACATATTCAAGTGGAAGACAAAGGCTAGGTTGTTATCCCTCACTTTCTCTTTGTTGGATTAGGGTTATGAAAGCCTAATTGTTGGAGTAACCCATATTTGGGGTTTCTTCTTCAAAGACAAGATCTCTCCTAATAACATAGTTGATGCATTGGCCAAAGGCTAAGTTGCACGAAACGGGGAAACGGGGAAGCGAAACGAAACGCGGAAGCGAAACGAAACACGACCTCCCCAAATTTTGAAAACGGGGAAACGCGAATATATATATATATATATATTAAAAAAATTTAAAAAATATAATGATAAATGTGCATCATAAAACCATAAGAAAAGATACATTAACTTAAACATTTCTAACATTTAATTTTTTTTAGGTTCTAGAAGTATTAGAAACCCTAAAAAAATTAAAAATTAATTAGAAAAAAAAAAAATTTAAAAACAAGCTATTTTGTGGAAACGGGGGCCGTAAAGAGTGGAAACGGCGTCCCATCCTAACGGGCCATTTCCATTTCGGGAAACGCGCCAAACGACGGAAACCGTTTCCACGCCGTACGGTACGCGGAAACGCGTTTCCGTTTCGTTTCCGTACGGAAACGACCCCTCCCCCTGCGTTTCCTGCAACTTAGGCCAAAGGTATTTTAAGAGGAAATTGCTCCTAGTTGGATTTGGGCACCAATAGATCATCTTATACTAGAGTAAGAACAATTGGTCTTTCAACTCCAAACTCATTTCTTAGTCCAAAAAACACAAGTGATTTAGAAGGGGTTGTGATCGCAATCCAACATTGGAAGAGGTATTTTGCAAGGCCAAGGTAAGACTCAACTCACCAACCATATATTTAAAAATCAAAAAAATTTTCAAGTTTATGTTTTATAAAGTATAAAAATATAAAAATTCAGAAAATATAAAAAACACACAATTTACTAGCTTGAGCTTAACTTTTAAAATTTCAGTTAGTTTTATCTTATTCATTTGGCCCAAGAAATGTATAACCATTGTTTTAAAAACCGGTCAATTTGAACCGATATCCAGTGAAATCGGAAGGTTAGCAACCTTCAGCCAATGACCCAATAGAAAAATCCAGTTTGAAGACTAGTTGGAACTTGGTACTAGTTAGGTACCAAAGGTTTGGTACCTAACCAGTACTAGCTAACCCAAACTGGTTGATTCCTCTCCAAGCTGGGCCGATCAGATCTCACATGTGTGCAGGGAATCTGGGACCCACAATGGTGATTTTTCAAGTGGTTTTGGAGGAAACTAGGGGATGTTTCCCTCCCAAAACAACCCTACCCCCCTTAGCTATAAAACCAAGCCTTCCCCTCCTAAACCCTAAACCCTAAACCTAAACAAAAAACCTATTGAACTTCATATGGGGAAAGTAGAATTTCAGACCCCACTCAAAATTAAGTAGATTTAACAGTTTGCAGGGTTTTAAGCAGTGTTCCACGGGGACGCGTCCCCCAGGGTGGGGTGCGCGCACCCCTCGCACCCGGGACGGGGAGACTCTCGGGGGTGCGTTTCCCCACATCCCCCTTTTGGGGAGACTCAGGGAGACGCAAGGGGGTGTGTTTCCCCAGTGTGGGAGACTCGACTCCCTGAAAGGGGTACTTCTGGACGTCCCCCCCAAAATTGGGGTTCTTCTGGGCATCCCCCCGAAAATGGGGTTTTTCTGGGCGCCCCCCCTTCATTTCTGTCTAATTACCCTTTATAAACAAAAAAATAAAAAAAAAAATAAAAATGAAAATTAATTTATTAAAAAAAAATAAAAATAAAAAATTTCAATTTAATTTTTAAATCAATGATTCAATGTAAATTATAGAATGATGATTGATGAATGATGAATGATATGGATCAATGTACACTGTGTTTGAATAATTCATATTGAATCTTATGGTATTGAATCTTGATGAATTAGCATTTAGAACATTATAATGAGTATGTCATATGAATGATGTATGTATCAATTTATGAATGATGAGGATGGACCAAGATTCAATTACAATATGTTATTATTTGATTCAATTATGAATTTAAATTTTATGTATGGATCAAATTTGAAATTTCAATGTATTGGTATTACTATTACTAATTAGTCTATTTAATATGCTTTCATTATTGAACAATGAATATATGAACATGAAAATTTCACAATTGGAAAAATATTATCCAGCCGGTGAATAGATTAACTCTCAAAACACACGTCTAATGACTAACACTTTAAACGAGCTGTATTTATACTTTGTTACCTTTTCATTTATATGAACTAATTTGATCCATGGGAAATAAGCCTACTCCTTAATCAAATCGGAAGCTGGAATATCTGCGATAAAGATGCAATCTTGAGTCTATGTTGAAAATTCAACAGGATTTCTTTTTGGAAAAGAATTGGTGAAATCTTTTCCGTTCATCTCCATCCAATATGAAAAAACTTTCAATATTTCGACCTCCCGGAGGCGAATTTCCAGGAGAATTTGTTCTATCCATTCCATCTTTACCTATTTATCACCATCTTGAACAACTTATCGTATGATGAAATAGGTTAGGTATGAATGAATACATAATATATAATATATATAAATATATATTATATATATATATATAAATATATTATATATATATTAAAAAATTATATTATATATACCTCGACGTCCCCCCGTCTCCCCTAAATTTCCCGAAAATTTGAGGGTATTCCCACACGTCCCCTTTGTGCGCCTCCCCACACCCGCGTCTCCCCGTCCCGGAGACTTGGTGGAACATTGGTTTTAAGGTTGGTAGGATTGCAACATTTTCATTGAATTCTATAGGTTATGAGGGTATGCGATTGGCATTAATCAAGACCATGAATCCCTTTGTCTACCTTGATGTTGGTGGTATTATCATTGGTATTGATTGTTGAGATCCTTTTCCATGGCCTTAACAAAAATGTACCCTTCACTATTGAAGAATCTAAGGCAAGCATAGTTAAGATGATTCTTCGATACATGATAACAATTTGTGAAGTGTTAATGCAATTTTGTCTTAGCTTGATTGTTTACTTCATTATTAGCATGTGTAAGTTAACTTCATCAAGCTGCTATCAAACAAAAGAGACAAGAACACAAATGGTTGGCTATCTGGCAGGGCCAAAACCTCTCCCTCTAGGAGAAGAAAACCCATGCGTAAATTCTTCTTATAGAGATTCCATTAACGAATACCAAGACCATGACCCTTGACACACTCTACCTCTCCAAGACCAAGCCATCAATCCTCTTTGTGTCAATGCTGAGATCATTATCTTCGCTGCACCACAGAATCATCATGTTCTGCAATACCATGACCTTCATCACTGCTACAACACCATGATCTTCATCACTGCTGCAAAATAGATGCCTTTACAATAGTATCACCAGGATTACTTGTTGCACTGAGATCCTCCGAGTCAATGAGATCACTGATGTATATATATGATCATGACCTATAATTACTGTGATTGCAATTAAGTCGAGATCAAGACTATGATCCTTGTCACTGTTCCTCGAAGCATGTTGAGACTGCCTTATTCTAGATCTAAATACTATGATGACACGTATGCCAAGGATCTCTTCATCGAACCCTTATCTCATCATCAGGTCATGGCAAGACCGTAATATATATAGAGGAGATAACGTTTGAAATCATATTCATTGATCCGAGAGAATAGATTTATCTTTGTTGTCCAATGACTAGTCTGCTACAGGAGTGCCACCGAGATCAAGACTACTCCTTCTCATACCGAGATTGCCATGCCTAGAATGGATAGGCTTTAGTTCTGTTGTTCCTTAACCCATCTGAGGAGACAGCTGAACCCTTAGACCTCATCCTCCTTACTGCGGCTCCATGACCTTGACTGTGACTCCCTTAACTACGGCTACCTTGATTGCGGCTTCACTTGACTGCGGCTCGTCTTTATTGTGTCTCCTTTTCTTGACTGTGGCTTCATGCCTTGATTGTGACTCCTCCTCTATGCGAGTTTTGTCCTCCTCATTTGCGGATACCTCAACAGGGTATTTATAGTGGTTGTGCACATATAATTGAACCGACATTACCTTATGAACCAACGTGACTTCTTGCTTCAAGCCAACATAAATAATTATATATATTTTAAATCATTTATTTGGAGTTGACATGATCATTTCTTTATTGCTTTGCTTGCAGACTTCGGAAGGCTTGTTTTGAGGCATTGATCTTGGTCTTGGAGAGTTGTTAGACAACTTAGAAGACTTGCACATATTTACATAAACTCATGAAGAGTTTCTATATACATGACATGACTCTTTGACATATAAATAAATCCTAAAGACATCAAGAAGAAGTCTTTTAACTAGAGACACTTCTTGCTCCTGAAACCCACGTAGCAAGATTATAAAAAATAATTTATTTCCTTTTGTTACATCAAATACAAAGATGATGTCATTATGAAAACCGAACCTAGTTACACTTTCTTCAACATTCACTTGAACCAAAATAATTAGTTAGGCTTGTCAAGCTTTTTCTACCATATTATAAGGTTGAGGAGATTAACCCTTCACTCAAATCAAAATCATTGGTTAAGCGTGGTAAGCTTTTTCAATTTCTACCATATTATAAGGTCAAGGAATCTACATCTAAAGATTTTGAGCTAAATGATGTTTATGTAGTTCTTGCTAATGATCCCATTTTTCTAGTGGTGAATTAGTGATGAGTTTGATGAGAGATTAAGTTGATCAGTGATTTGTACTAGGTAGTGGCCCAATAGGTTGTAGCATTGTTTTGGGCTCTAAAAGCCATTTAGAGTTGCATTGATTATGTATTTTGTTGTTGATATGGATCACTGGGTGACATTTTGATATATTCACTTACATGGTATATAGATGAGCAAACTTTGCATATTTGTCTCTATTGGTTTGGAATCATGGTTTGAAATCTTAAAAATATTCTTTTAAATAAAAATTGATTAATTTATGTATTTTTTTCAAATTCGTTCATTGAATCTGGTTGCAGTTTGAAGCCTAGTTAGATAGGTGGGCTGGTTCAAAACCCGGTTTTGGTTTTTAAAACTATGGGTATAACATGCTTATCTTGTGTAGGAAAGTTGGTCCAAAGCAAATTCAAGGGTTTTAAAGGTCACAATACAATTTACAGTAGCATATTTGAATGCTAAATGAAACTCTACCTCAAGAATTTGCCCCTGAAAGGTATGCATTTGTAAACTATTTTTATTCTTTCACTTCTAGGCAATAAGTCATCATTATTTGAAGTGAATTGTCACTTTCCAGCTTGCTGGAAATTAAATTTCTGCATTGAAAAAATCTGGGTTTTGAACCCCATAAGTGAGTAACATATTTTCATATTACCATATCTTTCAAATTACTCACTTATTTTTAGTTGTTGGGACCTTTTGAATATATTAAAATATATATATATATATAATATATATATTATATATAATATATATTTCCCTATCATTTCTACCCCTGGATCCACTTTAAAAGAGTATCTAAAAATTAACTCCTAGACTCTATCACCCAAGAGGTATTATTAAGCACTGGTCTACTAACCTGCATTGGAGGGTATTTATTGTACGGAATCCTCCCTTAGCTTTGTAAGAGTTGGCCTAAAGAGTGGAGACTCATGCAAAGGTGACAGTGGCCACTTTGTCCTGTGTTATGCATCTTAGTATTTTGTAAGGGCCTCAACAACAATTGCTAATTTGGGCGGTAACCATATCAATGCCTTAAAACATGGGCCTCTTGATGTTCAGAATTAAAATTCAGACATATATTTCTGTGTAGGTTCAGAGTGAACATGCAAAACATAGTTTTAGATATTTTTGAAAATAAATCAATTTGTAATTCACTTAAGTAAAAAAGTGGGTCTTATATATAGCTTTTAAAACTAAAAAGTTGTATATCATACATGCATGCCCAAGGTTACTTGGGAGCGGGAGCAGGGAGTGACATTTTCAAAAGCTCCCGGGTCGGGAGCGAATTTTTATATAATATATTTTAATATATATTTTTATATATTTTGATGCATATATGTCAACAAAAGCTTGTAGAATGATGAATTAGATAACAAAAGCATAAAAACATGGATTGAACCATATAACATCAATCATCTAGAAGTTATAATATTCATCAACCACATCCACAAGTTACAAGTTCTCATTTATACAGCATGTAAGGGTGCACATAACCCAAATAGCATAGAGTGCAATCCATCTCTGAACCGAAAAAACATCAACAAATAGACCCTAGATGGCCTCTAGCATCCAAAAAAATCATGCTACAACAAATAGCTACATATCATAAAAATCATTGCCTATCTTGAGATCTTTGTCACTAATATCACCCTCTAAGCAATTAACATAAGATAGAAAAAATGTAGCATGTAAAGTCAATATTTTGTTTGAGAGATGGGTACATTTGAGCAGGGGCATGATAGAGGAGTTCAACAACCATATGTCACTAGCATCAAGGTACATAAAGACTTGGTGTTATCGATTAAATACGAGTCTCATACCCTTGTACATGACAAAATCAAATGGAAACATTGCAATCCTCCCAATCTTGAAATTCTAAAAAACTGATAAGTCTGCTGGATTATGAGTGACATCTAAAATTCTACTTTCTCTACATGAAATCCAATGAGGTCGAAGCCACTCTTAAACATGCTAAGTCATTTCATGGTAATGTTAAAAATTTAAGTAAAAGGATGACCTTTTACTTTAATAATTTAACATTACCATGAATTGCATATCAATACTAGGGCCATAGGCTTGAATATTAGGCTTCCCTACTCAAAAACTCTTGTTTCTTTGAAAAAAATTGTGTTTGGAACATCTTTATAACAAAAATTTTGTGAAAAAATTAAAGTGAGAATTTTTTTTGCGGGAGCGCGCTCCCGAAATTCGCTCTCGCTAGGAGCATGCTTCGAGAGTGATTCTAGGGGGGCCGCTCCCCTGCAACCATGTGCATGCCTTAGACTAGCAGTAAAATCCAAAATACATTAGGGTTTTGGACTCAGTTAAAGATATAAAGACAAGTCAAGATAGATGTTTACACACACACCTGAGCAGTTAAGTAAGCTGACAGAAAGAGAGAACACGCAGCGAGGAAAGAAACGTCTTGTTGACCACTAGTGCTATGTCAACTACCCCATAGTAGTACACTCCTTTTTTTCGCAAAAGGGATCTATCATGTTCGAGTGTTCCCATCATTCAAATTCATCATTATCATCTATATGTACACTAGAAGTTTTGTAAACCCATTCTGCATTTTGTAATGTAAATGATCCTAGTAAGACAAATGTATGTAACGACCTAAGTAAATTTATTTTTCTGATGATGATTTCTATCCTAGGAAGTTTTCAGTCTCACAAATTCATGTGTGTTTCTAAACATGGATGATCAGTAGAGTTTTTCCCTCCAGCCTCACCCCAAAGCTAAGGTGGATTTTGTCATCAAGATTTTAAATGAGTCTTAGTGTTATTTATGAAGTCTTTGTAAAAGTGATTTGGAAATAAGTCTAACTATTTGGTTAGATTATTTTATTACAGGTCACTTAGTCTACTAGATCATATTTTGTGTCGCAAAAATGGGTAATTATTGAGGGTCTATAATGAACGGATGTTCCCCCTTCATGGATTAGAAATGTAATATTTCAAGTAAAAAATATTTAGTACATGATCCCTCATAGTTAGACACCATGGCTAAATATTAGAGGGTTAGAAAAATTAATAATCCACTCATGAGTCAATTAATTAAAATTTTTGGCTAAAATAAATTAAAATCTTAAAGCCATAAATTTAATTAATTTAGGTCCTAGGAAAAATAAAATTCTCCAACATTTAAAATTCGTGGATTTTAAAGTTTTTAATTTTTGGAGGTCCTTGGCCAAGGAAATATTGAAAATTTCATGATATTTTGAACCCTTGGGCCATAGTAGTTAAGTCAAAGTCAACTTTTTGAGGCAATTAACTCAAAATAATCATTTTTTAGTTAATTAAAAGGAAATTAAAAGTGAAATTCAAATTTCCTCAAAAAGTAACTTTATTTCAACAATGATGATTAAAAGATCATTTGATCTTCATCAACAGTTGAAATTGCTTGAAGGGGATCGGGCCAACTAGCCTTTGGAGAATTTTTCTATAAATGAGAGGCATCTCTCCATTATTTTGATCCGATTTCTGAATTGTGTACTTGCTCTAAGAAAACTCTTGTAACCTTTTTCTGGTTAATAAAACGCAAAGACTTTGGGATTTCAAATCGTGGTGTTTCTCTTTCAAATTTATGTCATAATATTGTTCTAAATACTCTGCTACTTTTATTTGCATTTGTTGGTTAATAGCCTTTGAGGATTGATCTGTGCACAGGTATCTTGCACAGATTTCTGGGTTTTTAAAATATCATTTTGATTTGATAGAAGTAGTTGTTGAAGAATCTAGGGCAATTAGGTTTATAGTATGATTCTTCTTGACTTGATAACAATTTGTGAAGTCTTTTTACAATTTGTCTTGTTAGCTTAATCTTCTTGTTCTTCTTATTAATGCATGTGTGTGTGCTTCATCAAACTTCTACAAAAACATAAAAACAAGAACACAAGATGTTGGCTCTCTATCAGGGCCAAAACCTCTCTTCTCTTGAGAGGAAAACCCTTCGGTAAGTTTTCTCTTATTGAAGCTTCTTATTGATCAATGCCAAACCCTAGACCCTTGACTAAAATATCCTCCAAGCACAAGTCAAGTCCTTCCTCCTCTCTGCACTTGGTTTCCCTGGCACTTTGTCTTCCTCCTTCCAGCACTTCGTTCCCCAACACTTCGTCCTCCTTCTTCTGGCACTTTGTTCTTCCTTCAACTGTTGATGTACCTTATTGCACTTACTCTAGAAGAGGCACTTGTGATGGGTCCCTTCCCTTGTGATGATCCCTACCTCCTCCTTGACCAAATGAGCTCTTCCTTGAGGTGTAGATGCAGACTTGGTAGAATTGCTTTGCAACCCTAATTCTTGCACATGTGGGAGGTTTGCTCAATGTAATATGGTTCCTCTCTCCTTCGCTTGAGGACCCTCCTTCGCTTGGATAGGAGGCCTTGTAGGCCTAGATTCAAGCCCAAACAATGAGATATGCTTGACTGTAAGTTGTTGTTGTCATAACCGTAGGCAGTCCTCTTTTTCCTTCGCACTGTCACTATTATTGGCCTTAGAACAGTCCCAAAACCTTAGTTATCCCTTCTATCTTCTTCGTTGCACTTGGAGGCTCTTTCTTCGTCCTTCGCTCACCTTTTCTCAGCTCCTTTTCTTCACTGATTTTAGAGGTAGATGAATGGGACGTTGGAGTAGTGGACAGCCTCTCTATATAGAGGATTGTCACTCCTTTAGGCTGACTTGTAGGCCAACTTGAAGATTGTTGGCCAACTTGTCTTCTTTGCTTCTACTTGCTTCATTTAATGGTGCCATTACTAGGAGGCTTGACTTTGCTTGGAGGTGTATTCTTTGACTCTCATACATAAATATACATGGTGTAACATTCCCTTAAGGTCTTCAACATAATTCTTTTGACTCTTTGACTCACCTATAGCACTTTAACATGTGCCTGACCTACTTCAATGAGCAAGAAACTCATTGACATATATTATAAAAATAATATTTATTTTCTTGAATAAATACAAATATCAAAAGTACATTTATGAAGACTGAACCTCGTTACATTCCCTTCAACACTCCCTCTTAACTAGGGAGGTATTCATACAACATTACAAGGTGTTTGGCTATTATCAATCTTGAAGAATTCACATAAGAGAAACTGGATTGAAAATCCATTTGTTATAGCATCATAGTAACCAACATTGTATCCACAGCAAGGCCTTGACTGACATCTCTATCTCTCAATAGATCAAAGCACAATGTTGGTGAGACTAATGACTTATAAACACCATAGTCATTGTCTCTCAAGGTACATACCCACCTGGGTGTTCACTAAGTATGACCTTCTAGGACTATTCTTATCTTGGGTTCCCACCCTCAAAGAATATCGGTCCTCTTGCCTACTCTTGTCTTGGATGCCCTACACATCCTCAAAGAGTATCGAATGTCAGATGATTACCCAATCCTCCCATTATTTCTTCAAGTGAAGACAAGAATGTTGTGTCTATCTCTTCCTCTTAATTGAGGAAGACATGCTCAAGTATCCTCTGACAAGGTACTTGTCCAAATTCCTTTGTAATTGGGAACTTGCTATAACTCCCTCTTAGCTAGGGCTTGTCCATTCATCAGCAACTTCTTCTTCATGGGTCCTTCAGCTGCTTGATCTTCTTCTTCGATGTCATGAAGTCCTGGTTTGAACTTCCTTTTGGTAAGGCACCATCCATCAATCACTTTCCCACCTGGTTTATCATGTCAATGCTTCCTTTGTGGAAAGTGGTCTTCTTCTCATATATCAAGATCTATTGTCATCTAGCTACTCCTTTGTCATCTTCTCCATGCTTTGGAATACTCTTCTCATGAATGCTTCATTGAACTTGCTTGTCCCCGTGCTTCAGTCGAGTAGCCCTTCATGACTTCATCATGTTATTGCTTCAACATTAAGTTTTGTTGGATGGCTTCTTCATCATGACATCTTTGTAGAGTAGAATCAGTTGTCTGCACCTTTTGTATCTCCAAGGCCTTCATAGGTGTCAAGGGTCTTTCCTTCCTTTGTCAGAGTTGTCCTCCCTTCTTTCGGGAGATACCTTCAAGGGATCTTTATCAAATAGTGATTCTTGTGACCATGGTGTTTTTCACATGCTTAATCTGTTTCTTCATTTGCTTCTTCTTGGATAGATTGGCCAACTACCTTCTACTTCTTGAGGGAGCACTTCTTCATTGCTAGTTTCTAGGACTAGTCAGCAATCTTATATTCCGTATGAGTATTTCCTTTTGTTGACCTTCATTGCATTGTAGTACATGCCTTCGAGTATGTTATTGGTGAAAGAGATTCTTTCATACTTGATCATGTTATAGAACTATTTCCCCGACTCAATAATGTACATATGATAACATGACTAAACTTTGATGAGGGAGCACTTCTTCATTGCTATTTTCTAGGACTAGTCAGCAATCTTATACTCCTTGTGTTACTATTTCCTTTCGTTGACCTTCATTGCATTGTAGTACATGCCTTCGAATATGTTATTGGTGAAAGAGATTCTTTCATACTTGATCATGTTATAGAACTATTCCCCTGACTCAATAATGTACATATGATAACATGACTAAACTTTGATGTATACATACCTCATCTTGATTCTCCTTTGATCATCTTGGCTTCATTTGATTGTCTATGGTGTGGCCCTTCTTGCTTCATCTTAGCTTGCCTTCATATCATTCTTTTCTTGAATCCCATGAATGGGACTCCTAATGAGATATCTGCTTCTTACTCATGAATCTTCTTTTGAAGATTCCATCAGAGAATCTTGGAGACCCTTACCCTTCAAATGTTTCTTCCTTTTGAAGGAGGCCTTCTAAGATTCTTGCTCATGATCAATTTTCCTTTCATAGTGAATGAGGTCCTATACTAGGTATGCTTCTTCTACATGAATATCTTGAGCTATATCTACCATGCTCCTATATTCTAGAAGATATATTTTTAACCATGCATCCTATTCTATTTCTACATGCTCCTATACTACTCAAACTTTTGAAAGAAGACCTAAGTAAAGAGTTTGACTTAGTCATAGTAGAGACCCAAAAGATCTTCCTTCTTTTGCTTCTTGTCTTCCTTAATTTCTTGAGTCACATGAGCTTCTTCCCTTTTTCTTTTGTTGTTGTTGTCCTTCTTAAGTTTAAGACAATTCCTTTTGTAGTGTCCATATTCTTGGCATCCAAAGCATTGGACTTTGGACATATCTTTGTTGTTTGTTCTTCGTGGACCAAATTTGCCAAATTTCCCCTTTCTCTTGGTCATGGTAGCAAAATCTTGCTCCTTTATCCCACATCTTCCTTTTCTTTGAGTCTTGTTTCCTCTATCTTGCATAGAGACCACATTTCACTTAGTGGGGTGGCTTCCTTCTTTGCATATATGCTTGATGTGAAGTTGCCCCAATCCTCAGGTAGAGCATTGAGTACTACAGTTGTCATTTCTCTGTCAGACATGACTTCCTCTAGTTCTTGAAGTTGATTCCTCATCTCAGAGATCTTCATGAGGTAGGAAGCTATTCCGTCCTTTGATATCTTCATCTTGTACAATTCATTTCTTAGAGATATCACTTCTCCAATTGTAGTTATTTAGAATAGCTCTACTAGTTTATCATAGATTTCTTCTGATGTTTCAAATTTGGAGACGTAAGGAATGAGAGAATCCTTGATAGATTCTATTAGAATCCTTTGAGCTCTTGTCTCATCCTTATTGTACTTGGCTAAGGCTTGAGTTTGTTCCTTAGCAGGGATAGTGATATTCCCTTTGATATGTTCTAGAAGTTCATTCTCCTTGAGAAGTAAATCAGTCCTCTCCAACACTCAAGAAGAGACAAGCATGATGGAGAGAGATAAGCCCTCAAATGGAAATGAACTCACTGCCTTCTCCGCTCATGCTAAGAGGAAGAATAATGCTGGTCCAAGAAAACAAGGTCAAGGATTCAAGCAGGGATTCAAAGAAGGACGAAAAGGAAGGTGCTACAATTGCAAAAAGTTTGCCCATTATGCTAGAGTGTGTCCTCACAAGAAGGATACTCCAAGGGATGATGACAACAACTACAAATGCAATGGCAATCAAAGGAACAAGAAGTTCAAAAAGAAAGGAAAGAGGAATGCTCACGTTGCTGGATTTGGAAATGGTCAACCTCCCAAAAGGACAAGGGTATTCCAGGTATGAAGAAAGTAATGTTATAGAAAAACAAAAGGAATTTTATCTTATTTCCGCTCTATCTACTGCCCCTCCTCCAGATACTTTGGATCATTGGTTGATTGATAGTGGAGCCTCAAGGCACTTCACTGGATACAAGGACACCCTCTCTAATTTGGTTGAAAAGAAGACTAATTTGGAGTACTTGGAGACAATGCCACCTACCCCGTGAGTGATAAGTATTGTTACTCTTCCACAGTGCAAAGTTGTTCTTGTTGAGATTCTTGGTTTGGTAGTGTCAGAGATTCTAAGATTCTATTATAGACCCAAGATCATGGAAATTCAACATGGTATCAGAGCGTGTCTGAGCTACTTTGGAAGTCAATGAATCAAAGTTGTGCATAACGAAGTATAGCATAAGAGGGAGTTGGTTACATTGTAGGTGACAATGTCGAAGTTGCAGGTTGGTATCCAGCATGAGGATAGGTCGGCGAGGTTGTCCAACTATAGTCCATGGAAGGAAAGGATCAAGTCAACAGGATTTGGGAATTCGCCGAGAAAGCCATAAAGAAGCCAACTGACCCAAAGGAGCTGGAAATGTACAAGGATTTCGATACGAGGGTGAGATTGATCATCCTTGATGGTGTGAAGCATCCCCTAATACCTCATTTGTCTGGGAAGAACATTGCACATGAGATGTGGATGGCTCTTTAGAATTTGTTCTAGAATAAGAACGAGAACTGGGTATTGGTATTGGAGAGTAAGTTGAAGTCCACCAAGATGATACAGGGTGAAAGAGTGACTTCATATCTGATGAGATTGTCTCAAGTCAAAGTTGAGCTTGCTACCGTCGGTGTGACTGTTTCAAGAATGATATGGTGAGGATTGCCATGAAAGGGTTCACCAAGGAATGGAAGCCCTTCATCAAAGGGATTGTTGCCAGAGAGAAGTTGCCAAACTGGAATAGGTTGTGGGACGACTTCATTCAGGGGAGTTGCGAGACAAGAATCTTCGTTCGAAGAAGAGGGCCTCAGATGATGACATGGCACTTCCAACACGAATGAAGGTTAAGAGGATGAAGGACTTGAGTAAAGTCAAGTGGCGAGATGGGTCACTTTTCATCGAGATGTCCGATGAAGAAGAAGGGAGATGACGAGAAGAAGAAAGGGAAGCAGGTTGTCGGTGTTGCCATCACCTCTACTGAGATAGATGCTCTCACTAGAAGGTTGGAAGAGGAGGACTTTGCTATGATCCCTCATTTCTCGCAGGGTACTATTGATGAGGATGGATGGTACGTGCACTGTAGTGGGTCGAAACATATGACAAGGTCACAGGAGGTTTTCGAGAGTCTAGTGTAATGGGACTCGAAGTTGCACATGGTGTTGGGCGACAAGAGTCAGAAGGAGATTCGAGTATCGAGAGTTGTGCCATTCAAGATGGAGACAAGACGAGTGATGCGCGTCCATGAAGTATTGTTTGAACCAGGACTCAGATATAACGTAATATTTGTCTTGATGATCGAGAAGAAGGGGTTTGAGGTCTTGCTCCAGGATGGGAAGGCAAGACTCAGGCCCAGAGGCTCTAGCTCCGCAGGTATTGTACTTGGAGTTAGAGAGCATGGTCTATACAGGCTGACAAGCAAGCCTATGAATTATGTGAAGGAAAGACTCAGGCCGAGAGGCTCTAGCTCCGCAAGTATTGTACTTGGAGTTAAAGAGCATGGTCTATATAGGCTGACAAGCAAGCCTATGGATTATGGGAAGAAGACGCAATTATAGCATGTTCAAGTTCCAGGGAAGCAGTTGCAAGTGCATGCTTCAGAGGAGTAGGTACAGGTTCTCGAGAAGAAGGTCCATGTTCCAAAGACTCAGAGAGAGTCGAGTTCTAGCAAGAGCTTGCAGATTCAAAAGGAGACTTTGCAACCTAAGAGAGCGTGTGGTAGGTGGAAAGCAACAGTGCATCCACATCTACCAAGAAGGAATCATGGAGGGAATGGAAGACATTTCAGGAGAAGAAGAAGAAGAAGCAAGATGCTTCTAGTGATAGTGACACTTCATAGAGAGGCATACTTAATGCTACAGGGATTGCTACAGCGGTGAGCTCCAAGAGTTAGGCGAGCGTTGCAAGTAGTAATGATGATGATGACTTACTTCCTAGTCTTGGAAGTGCCTCCCTTGCTAAGAGGGAGTGTTGATTTTTAAGTAGCTTGGGAGGTACTCCAATCCCTTGGGTTCAAGGTTTGGAGGGTGGAGCACCACAAGGGTCACTTGTGGACTTGGAACCCAAGCTTGGGGTTTTGCACCCATCATGATTTGGGACAAAACCATGGCCACATTTCAGCATGTGATGGATGAGGATGATAGCTCTTGTCAAGATGAATCTAACGCAACAAAGATCATTTGATTCCGAGTTGTGGAAATGGAGTTATGAATTTTTGAAGTATATGTTGGGTTTTGCACATGTATGGTCAAGTCGGCTTGATGATAATAAGTCACATGACAGTTGTACAAGCCCTATGTTGGACGTTTTGAGGAGCCCTTGTATTTAGTATAAATAAAAGGTAATGTGGGTGTTATTTCACTCATCCAAGTGTGCAACACATCACAAAAGGAAGCTCGTTGAAGAAGAAAAAGTGACCTTTGTTTAGGCCGCAACAAAAGGAGGAAACCAATGTGGGAAGAAGGTTGTTTTGGGCCTCTTTTGGTGACCGAATTGTAGGAAGAGAGGGCCGAGGTATAGAGGTAAAGGTTGGGAGCATTGTTGAAATTTGATGACCAAAAAAAAGTTTCCAACAATTCCAACCCAGTTTTAATTTCACCTTATCACTCCCATTCAATTAAATGCCCTTTCCCATAAACATACATTCAACATATAGAATTCTGGAAATGAAATTTTCAAATTAAAATACATGGGACTGTCAATACATGCTGAAAATAAATATGGACATAACTAGACCAGAAATACACATAAAAATACACACATATTTTTTGTCAACTTAGACACAAGCAAAACCCCTTCAATCTTCCCCAGGGAAAACCTGTTAGAGAACTCTTCAAATTTATTTATCTTTCAAGTTCAGGAAAAATACATTTGCAAACAAAACAAAACAGCAAAATACAACTTATCTCCTCAGCCCAAAACTCCTTGAAAATCGTGCCCACTTTGCCTCGATTTTCATGCCCACTTGAAGCTGAAAATATGTATTGTATGGATACGACCATACGGACTGCAGATTTCCATACCAATGTACAGATTGTACGAATTTTTTCAACAATAAATTACAAAAAAAAAAAAAATCAAAACTTCACTCACACGGCATGCAACTCACAGCGTTCAATGTTGTTTGTACTGTACCTTCTACTGTCTTCTAAGCCTTGATTACCACTCCTAGTTTTGCCCAGAAATCACTCCAACTTGCTGCAACAAATTTCTCCTTCACAACTTTTCTCCAGCTCTCAGGCTCTTTTCTCCAATCTGCTCATGAAGAATGAATGTAGTCTCTCTTTTCTTTTCCCCCTTTTGTTTCCCTAAATGACTTTTGGGCAACCCTAAGATCTAATGGCTCAGATTCATTTAGATCAAGGGATGAGAATAAATGTGCATTTAACTCTCATTTTCTATTTTTTAACTCACCCATTAAATAAAGTACCCACATTGTACTTTATGTCTAAAGTCACTTTTCGCTTTATAATTAACATTGACTTTACCACTTATAAAGTCACTTTCACTTTATAGAGTCACACTTAGGAAAATAATTATTTTGAACACTTTTCCCTAGGTAGAGACTAACCCATGGGAAACCACTTGTCCAAGGTACATTAATAATCAACACTCCCTCTTACCGAGGAAAGTGTTTCTCACCACACCCATTTTGTACCTGAAATGGACATGCTTGCCTCTTGGCAAGGACTACATGAGAACATCAGCCACCTACTCATCTGTTGATATATACTCCAGCTTCGCTGCCCCTTTCTAAACATAGACCTGATGAAATGATATATGATGTCAATATGTTTTGACCTGTTATGAAACAATGGATTCTCCGTGAGTTTAATGCAACTTTGATTATCACAGTGAATAACCATCGGTCTCAATTCCTAATGCCCTTACTCTTCTTCCTTGGACACTGGGTCGCATAATGACCCAGCGCCCCACAGTGGAAGCACTTGATCTTGGAGAGATCCTTCTTCCACTTTTCTTGCTTTCCCTCAGATGCTAGGGCAATATCTTCCTCCTCCTGCTTGACTTTGATCCCCTTGCTGCCACTGCCTGTCTTCGACTGTTGTCTAGTCTCTTCTTGGCGAAGAGTAGCCCACATCTCATCCCAAGGTGGAAGTATCCCTCTGCCCAGTATACTCTGGACAAATACCTCCCAGTCTTCTAAGACTGCATTTAAGGTCATCCTCACCATCAATTCCTGATCCGGCGTGGCTTCTATAGCATTCAACTGATCTCGGATCTCATTTAGTCCTCTGAGAAAGGTGTCAATCGGTTCTCCCTTCTTCATCTGATACGACCTCAATTGATTCTCTAGTAACATTCTTCTCTGCATAGAAGTATGCTGGTACAATTTCTTGAGGGCCTCCCACATCTCATATGTCGTTTCCTTCTCAGCAATGTGTGGTACTACATGGTCCTTGACCCCTTCAAGGATGATGCTCTTAGCCCTTGCCATTGCCTCATACTTGTCGTTATCATTGGGGTCGACTGGGATAGCAATAACCTTCAAGGCGAAGTTCTTGACATGCTTTATGTCAAGTATGAATAAGATTATGGCCTTCCAAACTGCGAAGTTTGATGCTCCGTCTAGTTTGTCCTAGTCTCTTACTCCGTGTAGTGCCATGATGCTCTTCTACTTCCCTCCTGGAAGTTCTTGATCTGACTCCCTCTGAGTCTTGATTTCCCTCTTGGAAATCCTCCTGCCGCTATCGAGATGCCCCCTACTCTGATTATCTTGTGCAACCGCACCACTGATCTAGGTTCCTCGACTAGAAACCCTTGGTAGCAACTCCCTCCTCTTGGCCTTGCTCTGTCAGGTACTATTCTGGCTATAGTACCTCACCAACTCTACTCTGCAATATTCCCACAGCCTTCTAAACCCCAGCAACCTAAAGGTGAGAGCTCCTAGGCTCTGCGCAATCCCGGCACCAGCAACCCGACCTCCTCAGCCAATTGCATCAGCCCTCCCAGCTTCTGCATGAATCTGCGTGAGGCAACCTTTGCCTTCCTTAGCCTCTGCACTGCCTCTTCCTAACTCACCCTTGATGATGCAACCACTGTGTCACCTTTCCCTTGTTGCTGCTCTGCTAGAAACAACGTTTGTCACCTCAAGGCAGTTGTTTTCTACCGCTATTGCTCCGCTCGACTAATGTCCTCAGTCCTCCTGTGATCTGCAACCTTGCTCTGATACCATGTTGAAGTTTCTAAGTCTACCAGTTAGAAACCCTCCATGCACTTTACTGATTTATTCCTACCTACTTGTTTCGTTACTTAACAAGTTATTTATAATGTAAATACTGAAAATAAACACTAGTGCATGCTCAACATATTACAGATCAACAATTGAAGGAAACAGAAACAATCACACCAAATGACACTGTTATTTTTGGACCAATGTCCCCAGAAAAACCCAATGCGAGAAAACCAGTGCAGCTATCTAAGGGTTTTCTTATTCAGTAATTCAAAGTACAATCTGGGTGCCAAATCCAGCTTACCCAACAGAGAATTTCCTTGGCAGTAGTACCTCTCAGTTTGAGACAAATGTCCTAGCTGAAACCCCGGATAAACCCTCTAGCAGCTCCTCAGCTCCAATCTGCCCCAGAAACCCCAGCATTTATCTTTCTGGACTACGTCAGCCTCTCTCTACCCAACGCTGCCCCTGCATCACCCTGAATGGCCCTGCGTCAACCTCTAGAGGCCCTGCATCAGCCTTCTGGCCCTCTGCGTCAACAAGCTAGCCTCTCTGAAGCACTGTGCAACTCCCAGCGACCTCTGCGTGGCCCTACGTGAGCCTTGGCTGCTACTGCATCACTCTCTCTGGCTCCTGTGTTTCTCTCCCAGCACTATCTCTGCCTCTCTTTCTCTCTATACTCAATGCCCCTCAGAGGCAACTCCGATCACTGATTCTATCTCTCTTAGCAAATCCCACTCTAGAGAATAGAATCACTGATGACGCTAGTGTAATCTCCAAGTCACCCTCAAGCCTCCTCTTATACTTTTCCTGTTGACATATCAACGGCCGAGATTAAGTCCCTAATCAACAGCTAAGATTAAATCTGGCTTGATCCATGTCCTTTGGACCATTCTAACACAGTTTCATATTAATACACATTAATATTTTATTTTCCCTAAGTTTAGACTTAGGGACTCCATTAAAAATATTAACTATTTTAATATCTCCTTAATTGTTTAGAATCTGCCCAAACCCTTTCTGGGTATTGGAGATCTCATGTGCCTCAAGTTTTCCACCAAATTTCATGGCTAGAACACATCCGATGCTACCCCAAATCAACAGAAGTCAACTTTTGGACTTCTATATATCATTGGAAAGCTTATCACAAGCACTATACAGTGGAGAGGGTCTGATTCGACCTTGAGAGTTTCAGTGGCTTGGAAAATGGCTTCAAACTTCACTGCTTTTCTGCACTTTGGGAACCTGATAACCTTATGAAGCAGTGAGTGACAACAAAGTGATTGAGGTTCTACCTTTGCACTGACTTTTGTCAGTGGAGAGTGGTAAGCTCTTGTGACTCACTCTCGATTGATTTCTCTTTATTATTCATATCAGTGTTTAGCAGAGCAGAGATGAGATTAGATACAGAGATGGTTCATGATGACAAAATGGCATGATGACCGGTGATGATGGATGGATTGGCAGGGAGAATTCTCCGTAGTTGAGAGGGTGTGTTAAAATTGGCAACTAAGGCCAAATTCCACCTTGGGACAGCTCATTTGCTCGAGATGATGATTGCATGAAATTCCTCTTTTCTAGAGGACCAAAATTGATATAAAGATCATCCAATTTGGACAAAAAGAAGTGTTTTTGAATTTATGCCCACACATGTGCAAATTTTTCAAGTCGGCCACATCATCATGTAGGCTCATGAAACCCAATGGACGTGATTCTTCACTCTCAGCGACTTGTATAAATACAAGTGCCCTCTCACCTCATTTGACATCATCATCTCTCACACATTCTTCTCTCTCCTAATTTGATTGGTTCGTACAGCTATTGGGCAGCCGAATTCTTCTCACACGTGGTTGTAAAAGAGGATGAATTACAGGGCCGAATTGCAAGACTGTTGCAGGGTTTGACCAGCGTTGACCAAGGCGTATTTGACCAAGTTTGACTGCAATTTTTGGGTCAAAATTTCGGTTTTGGAGAGCAGCATCTATTTGCCACAAAAACCGAGGCATTCTGAGCACTTTGACTGGGGCTGATCGCAGAGTTGAGCGCAGGATTTGACCAAGTTTGACTACAGTTTTCATGACTGTTTTGGCCTGACCTTGACCATCTAAGGAGGCCGAGTTTGACTAGGTATGACCGAGCTGCATCATGGATGATTCGCTGCTATTTTGACCATCATTGACTTTCTTGTTAGGGCTGTTGACTGCTACAGAAAATTTACAGATTTGACAAGGCTGTTTTGACTATCATTTGGCAAGTCAATTTTGACTTTATTGTACTCTCTCTCTATCTCTCTGCTAAACAGCCCTGGCAAAGGTTTTCCCCATCTTGGGGCTTTTCCCTGGCATCTGCCAAATCTGGTGTCCACTTGTCTTGGCTTGTCTTCTGTATTTTGTTTCATGTTCTATCTACTTTTACTGTCAATGTGATTAATGGTTAATGTGATTGCTATTGGAAAACTAAATTGGAAATTGTCATTGGACTGCTAAAAGAACATTGAAGTAATTGTGCTAAGCATAGAACATACCATTGTTGACTAAAATTAACACATGTCCACAGGAAACTGTGGAAGAAATGGTGTCAACAATGTACATAACCCAAAATAGTTTTATTAGGATAGGTACACACCGTGGAACCTGTAGATTTGGTATTTATAGCACCAGTTTAAATTTGATTTGTAGTGGTGGTTCATTTTTGGCATTAATACTATGTTACTTGGGAGCGGGAGCCGAAGCAAGGAGCGGGAGCGGAAGCGGGAGCGGAAGCGGGAGCGGGAGCGACCATTTTCAGAAGCCCCCGGTTTGGGAGCGAATCCAGGAGCGATTTTTTAAAAATATAT
>APFE031489055.1:119720-133655 GCA_000404065.3 Pinus taeda
TGTCAATACATGCTGAAAATAAATATGGACATAACTAGACCAGAAATACACATAAAAATACACACATATTTTTTGTCAACTTAGACACAAGCAAAACCCCTTCAATCTTCCCCAGGGAAAACCTGTTAGAGAACTCTTCAAATTTATTTATCTTTCAAGTTCAGGAAAAATACATTTGCAAACAAAACAAAACAGCAAAATACAACTTATCTCCTCAGCCCAAAACTCCTTGAAAATCGTGCCCACTTTGCCTCGATTTTCATGCCCACTTGAAGCTGAAAATATGTATTGTATGGATACGACCATACGGACTGCAGATTTCCATACCAATGTACAGATTGTACGAATTTTTTCAACAATAAATTACAAAAAAAAAAAAAATCAAAACTTCACTCACACGGCATGCAACTCACAGCGTTCAATGTTGTTTGTACTGTACCTTCTACTGTCTTCTAAGCCTTGATTACCACTCCTAGTTTTGCCCAGAAATCACTCCAACTTGCTGCAACAAATTTCTCCTTCACAACTTTTCTCCAGCTCTCAGGCTCTTTTCTCCAATCTGCTCATGAAGAATGAATGTAGTCTCTCTTTTCTTTTCCCCCTTTTGTTTCCCTAAATGACTTTTGGGCAACCCTAAGATCTAATGGCTCAGATTCATTTAGATCAAGGGATGAGAATAAATGTGCATTTAACTCTCATTTTCTATTTTTTAACTCACCCATTAAATAAAGTACCCACATTGTACTTTATGTCTAAAGTCACTTTTCGCTTTATAATTAACATTGACTTTACCACTTATAAAGTCACTTTCACTTTATAGAGTCACACTTAGGAAAATAATTATTTTGAACACTTTTCCCTAGGTAGAGACTAACCCATGGGAAACCACTTGTCCAAGGTACATTAATAATCAACACTCCCTCTTACCGAGGAAAGTGTTTCTCACCACACCCATTTTGTACCTGAAATGGACATGCTTGCCTCTTGGCAAGGACTACATGAGAACATCAGCCACCTACTCATCTGTTGATATATACTCCAGCTTCGCTGCCCCTTTCTAAACATAGACCTGATGAAATGATATATGATGTCAATATGTTTTGACCTGTTATGAAACAATGGATTCTCCGTGAGTTTAATGCAACTTTGATTATCACAGTGAATAACCATCGGTCTCAATTCCTAATGCCCTTACTCTTCTTCCTTGGACACTGGGTCGCATAATGACCCAGCGCCCCACAGTGGAAGCACTTGATCTTGGAGAGATCCTTCTTCCACTTTTCTTGCTTTCCCTCAGATGCTAGGGCAATATCTTCCTCCTCCTGCTTGACTTTGATCCCCTTGCTGCCACTGCCTGTCTTCGACTGTTGTCTAGTCTCTTCTTGGCGAAGAGTAGCCCACATCTCATCCCAAGGTGGAAGTATCCCTCTGCCCAGTATACTCTGGACAAATACCTCCCAGTCTTCTAAGACTGCATTTAAGGTCATCCTCACCATCAATTCCTGATCCGGCGTGGCTTCTATAGCATTCAACTGATCTCGGATCTCATTTAGTCCTCTGAGAAAGGTGTCAATCGGTTCTCCCTTCTTCATCTGATACGACCTCAATTGATTCTCTAGTAACATTCTTCTCTGCATAGAAGTATGCTGGTACAATTTCTTGAGGGCCTCCCACATCTCATATGTCGTTTCCTTCTCAGCAATGTGTGGTACTACATGGTCCTTGACCCCTTCAAGGATGATGCTCTTAGCCCTTGCCATTGCCTCATACTTGTCGTTATCATTGGGGTCGACTGGGATAGCAATAACCTTCAAGGCGAAGTTCTTGACATGCTTTATGTCAAGTATGAATAAGATTATGGCCTTCCAAACTGCGAAGTTTGATGCTCCGTCTAGTTTGTCCTAGTCTCTTACTCCGTGTAGTGCCATGATGCTCTTCTACTTCCCTCCTGGAAGTTCTTGATCTGACTCCCTCTGAGTCTTGATTTCCCTCTTGGAAATCCTCCTGCCGCTATCGAGATGCCCCCTACTCTGATTATCTTGTGCAACCGCACCACTGATCTAGGTTCCTCGACTAGAAACCCTTGGTAGCAACTCCCTCCTCTTGGCCTTGCTCTGTCAGGTACTATTCTGGCTATAGTACCTCACCAACTCTACTCTGCAATATTCCCACAGCCTTCTAAACCCCAGCAACCTAAAGGTGAGAGCTCCTAGGCTCTGCGCAATCCCGGCACCAGCAACCCGACCTCCTCAGCCAATTGCATCAGCCCTCCCAGCTTCTGCATGAATCTGCGTGAGGCAACCTTTGCCTTCCTTAGCCTCTGCACTGCCTCTTCCTAACTCACCCTTGATGATGCAACCACTGTGTCACCTTTCCCTTGTTGCTGCTCTGCTAGAAACAACGTTTGTCACCTCAAGGCAGTTGTTTTCTACCGCTATTGCTCCGCTCGACTAATGTCCTCAGTCCTCCTGTGATCTGCAACCTTGCTCTGATACCATGTTGAAGTTTCTAAGTCTACCAGTTAGAAACCCTCCATGCACTTTACTGATTTATTCCTACCTACTTGTTTCGTTACTTAACAAGTTATTTATAATGTAAATACTGAAAATAAACACTAGTGCATGCTCAACATATTACAGATCAACAATTGAAGGAAACAGAAACAATCACACCAAATGACACTGTTATTTTTGGACCAATGTCCCCAGAAAAACCCAATGCGAGAAAACCAGTGCAGCTATCTAAGGGTTTTCTTATTCAGTAATTCAAAGTACAATCTGGGTGCCAAATCCAGCTTACCCAACAGAGAATTTCCTTGGCAGTAGTACCTCTCAGTTTGAGACAAATGTCCTAGCTGAAACCCCGGATAAACCCTCTAGCAGCTCCTCAGCTCCAATCTGCCCCAGAAACCCCAGCATTTATCTTTCTGGACTACGTCAGCCTCTCTCTACCCAACGCTGCCCCTGCATCACCCTGAATGGCCCTGCGTCAACCTCTAGAGGCCCTGCATCAGCCTTCTGGCCCTCTGCGTCAACAAGCTAGCCTCTCTGAAGCACTGTGCAACTCCCAGCGACCTCTGCGTGGCCCTACGTGAGCCTTGGCTGCTACTGCATCACTCTCTCTGGCTCCTGTGTTTCTCTCCCAGCACTATCTCTGCCTCTCTTTCTCTCTATACTCAATGCCCCTCAGAGGCAACTCCGATCACTGATTCTATCTCTCTTAGCAAATCCCACTCTAGAGAATAGAATCACTGATGACGCTAGTGTAATCTCCAAGTCACCCTCAAGCCTCCTCTTATACTTTTCCTGTTGACATATCAACGGCCGAGATTAAGTCCCTAATCAACAGCTAAGATTAAATCTGGCTTGATCCATGTCCTTTGGACCATTCTAACACAGTTTCATATTAATACACATTAATATTTTATTTTCCCTAAGTTTAGACTTAGGGACTCCATTAAAAATATTAACTATTTTAATATCTCCTTAATTGTTTAGAATCTGCCCAAACCCTTTCTGGGTATTGGAGATCTCATGTGCCTCAAGTTTTCCACCAAATTTCATGGCTAGAACACATCCGATGCTACCCCAAATCAACAGAAGTCAACTTTTGGACTTCTATATATCATTGGAAAGCTTATCACAAGCACTATACAGTGGAGAGGGTCTGATTCGACCTTGAGAGTTTCAGTGGCTTGGAAAATGGCTTCAAACTTCACTGCTTTTCTGCACTTTGGGAACCTGATAACCTTATGAAGCAGTGAGTGACAACAAAGTGATTGAGGTTCTACCTTTGCACTGACTTTTGTCAGTGGAGAGTGGTAAGCTCTTGTGACTCACTCTCGATTGATTTCTCTTTATTATTCATATCAGTGTTTAGCAGAGCAGAGATGAGATTAGATACAGAGATGGTTCATGATGACAAAATGGCATGATGACCGGTGATGATGGATGGATTGGCAGGGAGAATTCTCCGTAGTTGAGAGGGTGTGTTAAAATTGGCAACTAAGGCCAAATTCCACCTTGGGACAGCTCATTTGCTCGAGATGATGATTGCATGAAATTCCTCTTTTCTAGAGGACCAAAATTGATATAAAGATCATCCAATTTGGACAAAAAGAAGTGTTTTTGAATTTATGCCCACACATGTGCAAATTTTTCAAGTCGGCCACATCATCATGTAGGCTCATGAAACCCAATGGACGTGATTCTTCACTCTCAGCGACTTGTATAAATACAAGTGCCCTCTCACCTCATTTGACATCATCATCTCTCACACATTCTTCTCTCTCCTAATTTGATTGGTTCGTACAGCTATTGGGCAGCCGAATTCTTCTCACACGTGGTTGTAAAAGAGGATGAATTACAGGGCCGAATTGCAAGACTGTTGCAGGGTTTGACCAGCGTTGACCAAGGCGTATTTGACCAAGTTTGACTGCAATTTTTGGGTCAAAATTTCGGTTTTGGAGAGCAGCATCTATTTGCCACAAAAACCGAGGCATTCTGAGCACTTTGACTGGGGCTGATCGCAGAGTTGAGCGCAGGATTTGACCAAGTTTGACTACAGTTTTCATGACTGTTTTGGCCTGACCTTGACCATCTAAGGAGGCCGAGTTTGACTAGGTATGACCGAGCTGCATCATGGATGATTCGCTGCTATTTTGACCATCATTGACTTTCTTGTTAGGGCTGTTGACTGCTACAGAAAATTTACAGATTTGACAAGGCTGTTTTGACTATCATTTGGCAAGTCAATTTTGACTTTATTGTACTCTCTCTCTATCTCTCTGCTAAACAGCCCTGGCAAAGGTTTTCCCCATCTTGGGGCTTTTCCCTGGCATCTGCCAAATCTGGTGTCCACTTGTCTTGGCTTGTCTTCTGTATTTTGTTTCATGTTCTATCTACTTTTACTGTCAATGTGATTAATGGTTAATGTGATTGCTATTGGAAAACTAAATTGGAAATTGTCATTGGACTGCTAAAAGAACATTGAAGTAATTGTGCTAAGCATAGAACATACCATTGTTGACTAAAATTAACACATGTCCACAGGAAACTGTGAAGAAATGGTGTCAACAATGTACATAACCCAAAATAGTTTTATTAGGATAGGTACACACCGTGGAACCTGTAGATTTGGTATTTATAGCACCAGTTTAAATTTGATTTGTAGTGGTGGTTCATTTTTATGCATTAATATCACCAATTTTCATTTGTGGCTATGACCACTGATTGCCCGCCTGTTGCATGCCCCTTTCCAATCATAAATAGCCAGGAAATTGTTGCATTTTTTATGACAAAAAAGAAATCTATTTCAATGAAAACTTAAGGAAAATGCAATTTGTCTTGTGACACATCTGCAATTTAATGTGCAAAAACTCGTACCTTGTGTTCAAAAAATGATAATAAAGAAGAGCTATATTTCCAACATCAATAACTTATTTGAGAAACCAAAACTTTCTCCTAATCACTTTTATGAAACCACAAGGCTGACGTATTGAAAATTGAAACTTGAAACTGTATAATAACAAGACAACTTGCAGCCCAAATCAAAATAATCTAAATTTTAGCATTCGACAAGAGAGCCAAGATGCTGCAAAGAAAGACAAATAGACCTACAATTGATGGGCTTCCATCCTCTGAAATCAGGAACACAGTTCAATAATGGAGGAAACATTTACAGTCCACTTAATCTAGAAATTAAAAATCAGTTCCAGGCTATCAAGAATATTGCAGAAGAGGATAGCAAAATAAATTGAGCATTCTCTACATAGTTTCTCTTACAATCTACATGTCTTAGAAACCTTACTAAAAATCACACCTTTTGATGTGCACACCAGGGATGAAAAGCGGCAGAGCATTTCGCAACTCTACACTGGATACACAAACCACCAGGCCGATTGCATATAGAGCAAACCTGAAAAAAGAGGCAAAATGTTTACAATGAGCAGCTATAAACAGATAAATACTTTCAACTTATATTCTCAAAATGTGTGTTACAACATAGAGGTGGAAGGAAAAAATATACGGCATCATTGGAAACAAATAATGTTTCCTAGATTTCAAATAGACAAATATGAAAACACCCACAAAGGTTACGATAAATAACAACAAATAGAAACCACCCACCGGAAGAGAAAAAGGAAGCTGAACTGCAATGATGTCATTTATTAAACTAAAGTAGTTGAACTTTCCAATCAGAACTCATAAACGACTAAATGCTTTAGACTAAACTTTAAAGTTGCATATATGTTCACACAAACAGAGTAAATGACATAATATACATACTAAGAAAAGAAGGTATTTTCTTCCAAGTAGACATCAAGACTCGAGCAGAAAATTTTGAACATCCATAAAAGCTTCCAATAAATATATGCAATTAAATACTATCCAGAGAAAACCAACATTTATAAGGCAGCCTCTCTGTATGTATGTATGTATGTATATATGTATGTATGTAATTACTAAAACTAGAGATTTCTGACAAGTTCATCAGTGTAGCAGTTATCAAACAGTTAATTATGCCTTAGTAAGTTAGTGTAGGCTTAAATAAAGAATTTATACAACTGAATATGCCACACCCTTTTATTTGCATCTTTCAAAACCTCTTTGCTTTTGTCTGTGATAATATAAAGCTTACCAGTTTCCTTCTGGGAAGAACAGCTCCAGAGACATCAAATATACCCATAGTACTAACATTTAAGCACCTCGTTCCAGGCATCCACAGCCCACAAACCATGTGTACCCATTGAGGTACAGTTGGGTCATGCACAGCAGCAGTAATAGTATTATTTACCTTGAATTCACTATTCAAATATTTTTTAACCTTCCCTACTTGACCAGAGTATCTTTCTGTGCCATCTTCAAGACTGCTTCTAAAGCACATTTTGTTGCACTCCTCTTTTCCAAATGATGTGATATTAGATGTGCTGAATCCAGGAGACGCTAATCCTGTTTTGCTACTTTCTGAAATTCCCAAAAAGGGCTTGGTACTGACTTCATCAATTGTGTCACTCTTACTAGAAAGACGAGCCATCTCACCTAGCAAAACCTTCAAACTATTGTCATTTGTCATTTGCCATTCTTGCAACAAACTCTTCACAACATTGCGTGTCTTCTGTGCCCGTGTCATTGCTCCCCCTCCATATCCACAAAGGACACATACCTATGCACATCATATTTCAACATTAATTCATGCTCTCAGAATATAGAAAAGCAATATTAACTCCAATAATTCTGAAAAGGGAAAATAGTATATTAAAACAGTCTCCGAAAAGAAAGAATATAAGAATAAAGAGATGGAATCAAACTGGTAGAACTATGAATATCGGTCAACTATATTCCAAGAGATGTATTTTACAGGAATGTGTTCAATGAACATCAGTCCTGATACAGAGATGGTGACAAAAGAACATAATTGTCTACGAAACTCAAGTAGACAAGCAGCTCCTCGCAAGAGTACCGAGAAAAAACTGCCAACTTAACAGAAAAGCACATTAAATTTATTATTTCCTACAGAAGTCAAACTTGCATAAGAAATTTCCTGGATTAATATTAGCTTTGCAAATCCTACTTTATTCCTAATTAAAATCATCTTTGCAATTCCTAGTCTATCAGAATAAAATTCCATTAAAAATGCATTTATCATTTCATAACGCAACCTTCAGAAACTTTATTTCTCAAATAAATTTGAAACAAACAACAATATTGCACCTTATGAAATGAACAATTAATTATTTTAATGTTAAAACATTCTGTTTCGGCGTAGTAGCGTATGCTTTATTTTTCTATACGAACAACCTCCATAGGTGGGTCATTCCTCCAGTTGATCTCATTCCCCTTCTATATCCCTGTTGCCTCTAAAAACCTCTTGTTTAGAACCATGCACTTGAGAATTGAAATGGTAGCCTTCTCCCTCAAAGTCTTGGATTGCTCTCAGGGCATCTTCCAAGGAAAAGGACCTTAGTAGCAATATATCCTCTGTAATGAGCGTTGTACTGGTACACCTTGCAAAGATTCACAGTTGAATGCCCATAAAATTGTAATTATAATCTTTGAATAGCCATGAGTATCATGGATTAGTGATGTAACACTCACATGTTTCAAGATGTCAAGCTAGGAAAATTGCCATTCTTAAAAATTTTAAATTACAAATAGACAAGATGAAGCAACAACTCAAAGACTCCACAATTTTTCCAACAATATATGTCTTCATCCTACTCAATGCAACCAAGATTGTCCTCTTCCACACCATAGGAAAAATAGAGACAATTCTCCCTTGATGTCTCTTATGACAGCATAATGCTAGAGCAACCTTAAAACAATTAAGACCAGGGATTTTAACACAATTGGAAAAACACAAATAGGACCACACATTGAAATAGAAGAATGTTAATAGAAGGATGTTCACTCAAGACTTTAACCTAGCTGGGCATTCTATTGCAAGTTCAATGCCCAAATACATACAAGGTAATTCTTTGAAGATTTGTCAAACCTGAAGAACTATAGCAATTACTAGTTTCAGACAAAGCCTTGAATGCGCCAATTAAACAAGCATTGCAGATTCCAGCCCTCCCCGCCCCTCTCTCTTTGCAACATGTGCAAACCCCCTCCCCACTATACCCAGGCCCTACCGAGTCCCAACCCCTCCCAAACTCCCAATACCCATAGAACTTGTGTTAAAATTGGCAACTAAGGCCAAACTCCACCTTGGACAGCTCATATGATGGAGCTGATATTTTTATTGGATTCTTCTTTTCGAGAGGTGTAGGATTGATTTAAAGATCATCTCATTCTGACATGTATAAATGGAATTATGAATTTATTTCTTCTATGGACAAATTGTAAAGGTCGGCCAGAGATCTAACGTAGGCTCAGAAGCCCAAAAGTCATGTCACTTCACCCTTAACATTGCATATAAATAGGAGCATCTACCTCATTTGCACATTCATCATCACAAACATCTCTCTCCTCATCTGATTGGGTCATACAAATTTCAGGACAGCCTTCTTCTCCTCCACACGTGCGAAGGGTTCACTGCGTTTTCTGTTTTCCTGCGTTGATTAAGTTGCAGCAAGTTTGACCAGCATTGACTGGGCAGCATTTGACCTTGTTTGACTGTGTTTTTCTTGGGATAATTTCTGTTTGGGCAGGTCGCATTCTTTGGCACAGATTTAAGGATTTCTGGCAGTTTGACCAGCGTTGACCGCAGGTTTGACTGTGCGTTGACCAAGGATGACCGATTTCTTCAGGACTGTTCTGGGCTGATTTGCACTGCTGTTGGAAGCTGAATTGACTGGGTTTGACCAAGCTGATTTGGAGGAGTAATTCTGTGGATTTGACCAGCGTTGACTTTCTATTTAGGGCATTTTGTTGACTGCAGTTTGACTGGACAGGTTTGACTGTGTTTGGGCAAGTGAATTTTGTATATTGTACTCTCTCTCCCTCTGCTGAACTTTTGAAGAATAATAAGAAGATTTGATCAAAGGGTTTTCCCCACGTTGGGGTTTTTCCCTGGCATCCGCCAAATATTGTGTCCTCTTGTCTTGGCTTGTCTTCTACTTATTGCTTATATTCTATTTGCATTTACTATCAATGTTAATGTGATTGCTAATCTGGAAATTGATATTGGGATAATAAGAAAAATTGAAGTAAATTGCTCTAAAGCATAGAACCTACCATTGTTATCTAGAATTAACATGGTATCGGAGATGAGGTGAAGACAAAGCCCAAGCAAGACTCGAGTGAGAAGAGCAATCACTGAGATTTATTGGACAAGGATGAGATTCAAGAGCCTCTTCATCTTACTTCAAACCTGATGATAAGCTCAATGATAAGTCTGATTATCATGCATGGAAGATGTCTTTTGATTTGACTTTGGAAGAGCAGGATGTTATGGACTATGTGCAGGGAAAAATTGTTGAACCTCCTTCAAATGCACCGACTGCCGCTAAGACAAAGTACAAGAAAGGTGTAGTCAAAGCTAAGAAGATCATCAGGGATTCTATTAATAAGCATTTAGCTGCATATATCTCTGATTTGAACACATCTAAGGATATGTATGACAGGTTGGTTGGCATGTTCAAAGTTAGCAATGCAAATCAAGTCCTCTTTCTCAAAAACAAGTTAAAGGACACTAGAAGGGAAGAGGTGAAGATATCCAATCTTACTTCATGAGGATTACCAAGATCAAATGATCTTCTTTCAATTGGAGAAGTTATTGTTGATAGGGAGCTCACTCTCGTTGCCCTTGGAGGTCTCCCTCGTGAATGGCATGTGTTCAACACTTCTATCCTCAACAATGACAAGATTCCAAGTTTTGATGAATTGTTGACTATATGTACTCAAGGAGAGACAAGGATGATGGAGAGAGACATGCCTTCAAATAGGAATGATCCTACTGCATTCTCCGCTCATGCTAAAAAGAAGAACAATGTAGGTTCAAAGAAGCAATGTCAAGGAAGACCTCCCAAAAGATCGAGAAACTCCAGGCATGATGAATCTAATATTGTAGATAACAAGCAAAAAGAATTTTATCTTATATCTTCCCTCTCCACTGCCTCTCCTCCGAATACCTTGGGAAATGGTTGATTGATAGTGGTGCCTCAAGGCACTTCACTAGATATAAGGAAACTCTTTCAAATCTGATAGAAAAGGGTACAAATTTGGAAATCATTCATGGAGACAATGCCATCGATCCAATGAAAGGAGTTGGGAATGTTACTCTTCAATTAAATCAGAGTAGCACCATTCATTTACAAGAAATACTCTATGTACCCGATCTAAAGAAGAACCTGGTATCCATCTCGGCAATGGAGGACAAAGGATTCAAGGTGGCATTTAGTGATGGAAAGGTACATATTTGGAAAAAGAAATTTCAAAGAAGCATTTACTCTTGCATTCAGGGTTGATAGCCTATATCAAGTTGGACGCAGTCCATTGGGAGCTATGTCTTGTGACACGTCTCTTCAATCCGAATTATGTGTTGGAATATATTATATTCCTTGGAAGATAATAATGTCTTTGAATTATGTCAGAAGTTGTCCACAATCTTATGTAAAAGAGTAATACATTATATCTCATATTTATTATGGCATAGTATACTCTTGTATCCATTTATTATATAAAGAGGTGTTATTTTGGAGAATTATATTATCCCACATTTAATATGTGAGAGTGTTAAATTATGGTATGTTCTATGCTTAGAGCAGTTTACTTATTTTTCTTCTTATTAGCCATAGATTAGCAATCACATATACATTAAGTAAAGTGCAGATAGAACATTAAATTATCAACAGAAAACAAGCCAAGACAAGAGACACAAGATGTGGCGGCTAGCCAGGGACAAACACCAATGCGGGGAAACCCTTTGATCAAATCTTCTTTTATCTTCAATAGTTCAGCAGAGAGAAATAGTACCAAAATCAGAATTATGTAATTTTATATCAACAGCAGCAAACCCTAGATCAGCAAAGTCAAACTTGGTCAAACTCGCTGAAATTGACCTCTAAAATACTTGGTCAACTTGTCCTCGAACAACCTGAAGAAACAGCCCTTGAACAGCCCCAAAAGTTCAGTCAATTTGCAGATTTCCGAAGTCAATTGCAGCCCTAAACTACGACAGTCAATATTGGTCAAACCAGAGGCCATATCTATTATCACCTCGATTTTTGTGCCAAAAATTGCGGCCTGCCTAGGAGAGGCAACCACACCCAATCCGTACTTCTGGAAGGCCAACGCTTGGTCAACATTGGTCAAAGAGATGACCTGCTGCCCTAGCGTCCTCCTTTTTGCGTCTTCCTTGCCCTAGGAGGTCTTCCTTTCAGCCACACGTGTGAGAGAGAGAGGCTCCTTTTATGTGTAGGGGAGAGAGAGAAGATGAGTGAATTGAATTGCTCAAATGAGGAGAATGCTCCTTGTATTTATATGCAAACGTTGAGGTTGAATAGACATGATTGTGGGGCTTCTGAGCCTACATAAGTTTGTTGGCCAACCTTGACAATTTGTCCATAATCAAAATAAATTCATATCTCATATATACTTATCAGAATCGGATGATCTTTAGATCAATCCTACACCTCTCGATGAGAGGAATCTAGGAAAAATATCATAAGCCATAAATAAGGTGATCGACATGGAGTTTGGCCCTAGTTGCCAATTTTAACACTCCCTCACAACTAGGGAGAACTTCATCTGCAATCCGTCAGACTGTCGCTGCTATCCATCCATCAAATGCATTGTCCTGTACAGCTTGACCCCACTTTGCTCTGCCTTGCTCGAACTATGAAGAAGAAGAAATGATCGTGGATGCATCATACCATCCTCCACTGACCTGAAGTCAGTTTCAGAATGTGAACCACTCTCACTAATCCTAGATCAATGGAGGTCATTCTAGCATAGGGAGTACGGTAGATACAACGATGCGTTCATCGATAAACTACTATGGTCCCTATCCTCATTTCCCTGCTCATTGATCAGATGAGAGGTACCTCCCATGAGTCACAGACTGCATGGATAGGATGCCTCGACAGGAGAACTAATCATCCTATCCAAAGGAGAACGAATCATCCTGTCCAGTGGATGCCACGGAGAACTAATCATCCTGGCCTACAGGAGAACTAATCATCCTGCTCCACAGTCACCACGGAGAACGAATCATCCTGGCCCACAGGAGAACTAATCATCATGTTCCATAGTCGCCATGGGGTGTCACAGGGGGAGGTTGAACCTTTACCCTGTACATAGTGCACCACCAGGGGATGGTGAGTCTCCCTGTGGTCACATGTCGCTCCAAGAAGTACCCCGCACCCCCGTGGAGCTCCCAGAGCTCAATACATCATACACGACCCTCATAAGAGGGTCTCTAAACAACACCAAGTCGTTCTCAAAAAGTTATGAATTTGACCTTTCCTAGGGGCTTTGTCAAGATGTCGACGACCTATTCATCTGTACTAATATGTTGGAGCCTTATTGCTCCTCGCTGCACCATATCTCGAATATAGTGGTACCTGATATCGATATGCTTGGAGCGATTATGAAATACGAGATTCTCTAATAAACGGATCCCGCTCAGGTTGTCACACAGAATCACGGTGGTATCTAATGTAAATCCAAACAACTCACTGAAGAGCTTTCGCAACCAGACTGCCTCACAAGAGGCCATGCTAGCAGCAATGTACTCTGCCTCAGCAGCGCTCAAAGCCATTGACTTCTGCTTCCTACTCATCCAGGATATCGAGGCAGATTCCAAAGAGAAACAACACCTGGAAGTGCTCTGTCGGTCCACCAAATTGCCTGCCCAATCAGCATCAGTATACCCAATTAGTCTCACATCTCCAGTAGTGTATCTCAACCCATGAGTGATTGTGCCACGAAGATATCTCAACAGATTCTTGGCACCAATCCAATGTGAGTGGTGAGGCTCAACCATATGTTGACTCAATGTGTTGACTGCAAAGCATATATCCGGACAGGAGTTCACCAAGAACTTTAATGCTCCGGCGAGTTGACGATACTCTGTAGCATTACGTAAAACAAGTCCGGCAACACTATCGCTTAACTTCTTGAAGTCAAGCTTCATCAGGGTAGTTACGGGCTTGCAATCCATCATGCCGAATCTCTCCAATATCTTCACCACATATTTTCCTTGAGTTAGGAAAATCTCCCCTGGTTTCTGCCAAACTTCCAGTCCTAGGAAATAGTGCATAAGTCCTAGGTCTTTCATCTCAAACTCAGAAGCCAGCTCCCTCTTACATTCATGAATGAGAGGGTCTGCACCTCTTAGAAAGAGGTCGTCAACATATAGCACTAGTATGAAAGGCTTGTTATCTATAACCTTAAAGTAAAGGTTAGGGTCAGCTTCACTCCTAGTGAATCCCAGCTTCATCAAGTAGCTATCGATCCTCTCATACCATGCTCGGGGTGCTTGCTTTAGCCC
>APFE031489055.1:137503-177103 GCA_000404065.3 Pinus taeda
AGTCTCCTTTTATGCGTAGGAGAGAGAGAGAGAAGATGAGTGAATTGAATTGTCCAAATGAGGAGAATGCTCCTTGTACTTATATGAAAATGTTGAGATTGAATAGACACGACTGTTAGGCTTCTGAGCCTACATAAGTTTGTTGGTCGACCTTGACAATTTGTCCATAATCAAAATAAATTCATATCTCCATAAATACTTATCGAAATCAGATGATCTTTAGATCAATCCTACACTTCTCAATGAGAGGAATCTAGGAAAAATATCAGAAGCCATAAATAAGGTGATCCACATGGAGTTTGGCCCTAGTTGTCAATTTTAACAGAGAGTAATTCCTCCACATCTCTGGGTATATAATAGGGTCAAGGGAGCCTGTTAAGGCATATACCATTTTGTGATACCATCACATCTTATCCTATGCTCACAGCATACTGCTATTTGTATCGAGTTATTTGTAGTTGCTCTCTTTGTAAGACTATAGGAGATTTCTGGAGATAATAGAAGACAACCTTCCCTTGTACGTAGCCCAATTGGGTGAACTGCATATATCTATTGTATTCTTTTTCCTTGTTCTCTTTTTATTCTTATTTATATGTTGATATATTGTTGGTTTCTTAGATAGATAGCTAGTTTAGTAGATCTAATATTCTAATATGGTATCAGAGTCAAGGCTACTATGATCTAACATCTTCTTTGAATTTAACCATCAACGTGTATCTTCATTTTTTGTTATCTAGGCACTCATTATTTTTTGTAGATTTGCTTTCTATCTAATAACCATTAGGCTTCTCTTCAGATCTGGGCATGACTCTACATATTTGAGTTTTTTTTCTCATAACGCTAACTTTATTATGTAGATTTTTTGCAGAATTTTTTTTCAAGGGGCTCTTGATTGTTTTTCTGTAAGATCTATATGGTTTTTGGATTCTCCTTGAGGAGAACTATCTTCCGGTTGTAAGATCTGTGATTTTCGTCTAGTTTTTTGGTCCTTTTTTGCAGGGCAGAAGATTGGCAGACCAAGGGTTCAGATCAAAATTTTGACCGCATAAGTGGATGCAGAGTGGCTGCGCCATTTCCGAAAACTAGTATAATAAGCATTTATTTCAAAAAACTAGTATAATAAGCATTTGGAACATTATTGAGTGTTTGTAGTTTTGACACCCGACGTTTTTTGTCAGATTTGTTACAATATGTGCAGAATTTCCCAGAACAAAGTAGATATTTGGGTTCCTCTCGCCGAGCTACCCAATTTCAGAAAATTACACAAAAAGAAATAAATAGTAAAAAAAAAAATCAACTCAAAATTATCGTTGATTTAAGATTGACAGTTTTTTCATGTTTTCTGGTGACAGCAGAACGAAATGCAGAAATTTATAGTTTTCTATCCTACTAATTTTGATAGAGTAGAATTATATCTTGTTCAATTGAAAACCTTAAATGAAAAGTTAAATAATTGTAGTAAAGATTACAAAAAGACAGACACTGCTCTTATCGTTCTTGTAGAACAAAAATTGGCATCTTGTTTTGACATGTTCATTCAAACTAGGAATAGGGCTCTTGAATTGTCTCAAAGTACCACAAAACCTACTTTTAATGATTTTTGTAAAAGGTTGATAAATGAGCAAGAAAGGTTGATTGCTTCAAGACAAGCCTCACCTAATAAAGCTCTTATGTCACATAATAAGAATCCTAAGAAAAGTTTTAATAATGCTAAAGTTTCTTATTCACACACTTCTAATCATACTAATAATAATGGTCATGCTTCTCATGCACATCATGAAACTAGTAAAAGGAAAAAAGTGTATGATCCTTGTAAGCATTGTGGTAAAACTAACCATCCTGAAAAGAATTGCATTAAAGCGAAACGTTTACGGCCAAAGCTAACAAGAAAAATTCTAATGAATCTCAAGTAGCTTTATGTGCATCTGTTGTTTCGTCTAATAATTCTTCTTCTAATGTGGAATGGATAATGGATTCTGGTGCTTCTAAACATATGACTAGTAATGTTTCTTTATTTACATCTTATGACACTAAAAAGAACTCATCTAAGAAAGTTTCTATTGGTGATGGTAAACAACTTTCCGTAATTGGTTCTGGTAATATTAATGTTGCTAATGGCCAATTGGAAGATGTTTTTCATGTTCAAAACATGCCCATCAACTTACTTTCTATTTATCGTGCATGTCAAAAAAGGTTTTAAATTTGAAGTTTGGCCTAATAAATATGTTCTTAAAGATATCAACCGAAATTACAAAGAAGTCTCTTCTGGTCCTGTTGATCATACAACTAGTTTATATAAATTTGTTGGTTTTAATTCAACTAAGAGACAACCTTTTTATTCTTATGTTGCTCATGCTGATGAACTAAGTCAATTATGGCATGAAAGATTGGGTCACTTGAATTATGGTAAAATGCAAATGCTAACTAAAATGGTTCATGGTTTGCCTAATATTTCTTCTACTACTGGTGTTTGTGAAGGATGTGTTCTTGGCAAACATCATAGAGAAATGTTTGATAAAGGTAAATCATGGCGTGCTAAAGCACCTTTGCAATTAATTCATAGTGATATCTATGGTCCTCTTGAAGTTACTCCACTATCTCATGCAGTTTATTTTCTTACCTTTATTAATGACTTTAGTAGAAAATCTCGGGTTTATTTTTTGAAAAATAAAAGTGAAACATTTGTAAAATTTCAAGAATTTAAATCCATGGTTGAAAATGCATCTGGTAAGAGTATTAAAACCTTGTGATCTGATAATGGGGGGGGAATTTGTTAAGCAAGAATTTGATGCATATTTATCTAAACACGGTATTCAACATCAAAAGACTATTCCTTACACACCTCAACAAAATGGTGTTGTTGAAAGGAAAAACAGAACTTTAGTTGAAATGGCTATATGTATGCTTTATTCTAAAGGATTGCATAAGAAAATTTGGGCTAAAGCCATCTGTTGTGCTAATTTTATTTTAAATAGAGTTCCTACAAAAGTTGTTAAGCATGTTACCCCTGAGGAAAAATGTAATGGACGTAAACTGGATATTAGTAATTTTAAGGTGTTTGGTTGTGAATGTTGGGCTCATATTCCTGATAAAAAACAGAAAAAGTTAGAACCAAAATATCACAAGTGTATCTTCATTGGTTATGATGAAAATTCCAAGACTTACAAGTTGTATGATCCTTTTAATCAAAGTATCATAATCAGAAGGGATGTTCAATTTCATGAAGTCTCTTCCACACCTGAGTCTGTAGAATCTCATGTTACTTTGAATTTACCAATACCACTTGTTACTCCTATTCCTATTACTCCTCCTTCCAATTTTGTGCCTCTTATTGATCTTGATTCTTCCTCTCCCTCAAGTATTCCAACTGGAACTCATGAAGCTCCTGAAGTGACTCTTTTTCCTTCTACTCTTCTTGTTTGGGCTCGGAAAACTCTTGAATCTGCAGGTAATGAGGTCAGAAATCCTTTCGACACTCGTCAAACTAGATCTAACTTTTCTCTTATGACCAAAGTATTGGCCATAGATGATCCTACTACTTATGCTCAAGCTAAGGGTAAGCCTTATTGGGAACAAGCTATGTCTATTGAATATGAATCTCTTTTGAGAAACAAGACTTGGTCACTTGTTCCTCTTCCTTTAGAAAAGAATTTAGTTGGTTGTAAATGGGTTTATAAAACTAAGTTCACTACCGAAGGACAGATCAAACAGCATAAAGCTAGATTAGTTGCAAAAGCTTGTAATCAACTTGAAGCTATTGATTATAATGAAACTTTTGCTCTTGTTGCTAAAATGAACACAATAAGAACCATTTTATCACTTCCTGCATCTTATAAGTGGGAAACTCATCAAATGGATGTTAAAAGTGCCTTTTTAAATGGTGATCTCACTGAAGAAATTTATCTGCAACAACCTCCTGGTTTTATTTTAGGTAAATCCTCAAGTTTAGTACGCAAATTACACAAATCTTTATATGGTCTCAAACAAGCATCTAGGGCTTGGTATAATAAAATTGATGCATATTTCTTGAATAATGGTTTTAAGCGTTGTATATTTGATCCAAATCTGTATGTTAAGAACTTTGGTGATAATGTCCTCATTATTGTTTTATATGTGGATGATCTAATTATCATTGGTAGCCAGTGTGTATTAATTCAAGATATGAAAATTGCTCTTCAAAAGCAGTTTGAGGTGACAAATCTCGGTACATTGCACTATTTCTTGTGTCTTCAGATCTAGCATACGGCCGATAGTATTTTTCTCTCTCGGCCTAAGGATGCAACAAATTTATTGGCTTGTTTCCATATGAGTGATTGTAAACCTACTCCTACACCATTTCAATCCAGTGTAAAGTTAACTGTTGAGTGTCTCACTCCACTGGTTGATGCTACTCTTTATCGTTAGCTCATTGGCAATTTGATATATTTAACTCACAGCAAACCAGATCTCTCTTTTGCGGTCAGTATGGTTTCTCGATTCATGCAGCAACCTTGTGAAAGTCATTGGCAGGAAGCCAAGAGAATTCTGCGATATTTATAGGGAACATTGCATATGGTGTATTTTATTTGAGCAGTGCTACAATTTTACTCTCTAGTTATACAGATTCTGATTGAGCAGGTGACGGTTATGATTGACGATCAACTACTGGTTAGATATTTCAACTTGGTTCAGGTCCGATCTCGTGGTCCAGCAAGAAGATAAAGACTCTTTCTTTATCTTCATGTGAAGCAGAGTATAGAGCAGCCAAAGAAGCAGCTAAAGAAGTCGTTTGGTTACAACATGTTCTTACCGAGCTTGGTTTGGTTCTGAAATCGTCCACTGCGTTGAAATGTGACAATCAGGGTGCAATTCATCTTGCTTATAGTCTGGTATATCACTCCAAGACGAAGCATCTCGGCCTTGATGCTCATTATATTCGAGGTCTTGTCACTGATGGTATTCTTTCTCTGGAGTATTGTCCTACCAAGCAGCAGGCAGTTGATATCTTCACCAAATCCTTGACAGAAGTGAAGTATGTGCATCTTCGTTCTTTGCTTGGGATGAGGGAAGTTGTCATCAAGGGGGAGCAGTAATGACTCCTTCCTTCTTCAGTGTTAGGATGGGCCCTTCTCCCAACATGGTTGTGGGGATCCATGGAGTGTCATCTACTGTTATGGAAGCCCATGGCTCTCAATGCACACCCTACATGTGCCAATGTAGCCCTCTGGAGGATTAGGACCCCGTATAGGGAGACCAAACCCAAGATGGAGACCATCTGCAATCTTGCATAAGATCCAATGTGTCCCCTAGTCTTCCAGTACAACAATTCATTAGAGAAATCGAGTAAATGAGCTTACCAATCATGGACCACAGGTGGGGAGTTCGTAATGCCCTACCATTCCATAATGGGTTTCGAGATGTGCCAATGTCTCCTAAACTCCAAATGGGGTTAACCAAGAATCCTATTAGGTGGTTTCTACTTCTAAAGGGGATAATATATTCAAGGTACATCCTTCAAAAGGTGGTGGCATGTGACAGATACGTGAATGAAGTAGGGGATGATAAGGGGCATCCCTGGGTCACATGTTGGGGCACAAGGGTAACTAATAAGAGGGAAGCCCACACTTGGTTTTATAATGTATAGGAGGGAGCAATCGTGGTACATGAGGTACCCCGGCCTTGATTTTTCCACCCTTCGTTATATTCCTTTTCCCTTTCTATGATTTTCTTTGATTAATTGCTCGGGGCTCAAGGGGTAAGAGTGTGATGTATAAGATAAAGCAGTGAATACCCCCTTTAAAGGTAGGGTGGCTCATTGCGCACCAGGGGTTGGGACAATCACGGGTTCCTATATGATGAAGGAGGTTCATAGAACCTGTAGGAACCAGAGTGATGGCAATGAGGATTGGCTAGAGCTCATGTATTAGCTTTTGCCAACATGCTAAATGTGTTTGTCCCGACCATCTTTTGCATTTTGTGGTACATTTTCCTGTTGAATGTGGCCAAATATGCTTTTATCTTTCATTTTAGCTGCATCAACATCCGGGCTTCATTCCAGGCCATGACCCAAGGTGTGGGCAAGGGGAAGGGGCAAGTTAACCCTATGTGGACCCAATGCAAGAATGTGGACCCAAGTGGAAGAAATGATGAATTGGGTAATAATGAGCGGAAAGAGGGTAATATAAGCGAATAAAGGAGCGGGACCACACAACCAAAATTGGGGTTTCCCATGAAATACCATCCCTAAAGCCAAATGGTCAGTAAAAGATATCCCACAGGACTAGGATGCAAGGTTAATATCCAAAAGAGGGCTAGGAAACAAGGGCACAAACCTAACCCATTCTTTCCGCGAGATCCCCCCATTAATCCATGCCCAGAAGTGACCATAATAAGCAAACTACAATACTCAATTACCAAATGACAAGGCATACCTTTAGGTTCAGGAGTCCCACCTTCAAATATACGATCATGACAGAGATGGGCGAGGGAGCACATGGTTGGCTCAAGTGGTGGAGAAATGGCACAATGAGCTAGTTGGTGGCTGCAAGGGGTTGCTGCCTGCTGGCTGAGGAGCATCTTGGAGAAAACATTTCTCCTAGGGATATCACTAACAAAATGGTGGGCAACAAGACTCATAGCAGTAGTGATGTCATCCTCCTTGAACTTTGTTTTTCTTGCTTAATCTTCGGGTTTAACAACCTTCCCTTTCAAAATGTCCAAATCATTGTTCTTGGTAAAAGAACATTTATTCTAACTTTCCAATCTCTGAAGTTTAATGCTCCCTCTAACTTATTTTCATATTTCATAAAGGAAGCCATAGAAACCAATCTACAAGGACTTGAATAAAATGTTCTCTAGGGTTTTGTCAAGGTGATCTCTGATACCATGTTGATTTTCTTAGTGCAATTAAGGTTAGCACAATATTTCTGAGATTCTGATAATTACTTTGATGTAGATCTTCTTTTAACTCATTCCAATATATCATTTAGCAATTATACTTCAAAAATTCAACCATAAAGAACAATAAAACAGTAGAGGTCACAACACACAAAAGAAGACAAGATTTACCCTACGAAAACACACAAAGGGGAAAAACTCAGAACCCTTTTTTAATAGAGAAATTATTCTTGTTCAATGAGAGACACACCTAGACCTATGGTCAAACCTAGTCTTCTCCTCCAAGTCAAGTCACCCAATCTGATCTAGCAATTCGTTCTCCCTGTCTGACCCAGAATTTCAGTCCTCCTGCAATTGCTAGTTGCCCTAGAAATTTTGGCCTCACAATAGTTGCACAATTACCCAGAAATTTCAGCCCCCTACAACAGTTGCCCTAGAAAAATGCGAACCACAGAGAGAATAGCCAATCCACATGTGTGGGATTCAAGAGAGAGAATTCATCCTATTCATACTTCTTGTCCTTCACTTGCTTTCCCAAAAATTGTCTTATGTGAGAGAGATCAAATGCCCAAGTGGAGGAGGAGGTGTTGCCTTTATATAGTGATACGTCTAGCTCGAATGGGTGTCTTTTGGAGCTAGAGTCGACTTGACTTGTAGGGAAGCCGACTTGTCACGTTTGGAGCCAAAATTTAGATTTCAAAAATTCAAATTTTCATCTTTAAAAAGTTGTAATGGGACTTTGACTAAAAATATTTTTTCCGTTTACTCTAACATTTATAAATATGCTTTACAATGATAAATACAAATACATCAAGTGAACAAATACATTATGAAGACCGACCATAGTTACAAATTCAACAATGGTGAAATGGTATGTTTTTGTTCGTAGAAGATATTTGTTAAATACGTATAATTGTGCCAAAACCCAGCTAGTTCCCTATCCTTTTTCCTTTGACTCTAGCATTTATAAATATGCTTTACAATGATAAATACAAATACATCAAGTGACCAAATATACATTATGAAGACCGACCATAGTTGCAAATTCAACAATGGTGAAATGTTATGTTTTTGTTCGTAGAAGATATTTGTTAAATACATATAATTGTGCCAAAACCCAGCTAGTTCCCCATCCTGATCAAATTTTGGCACACGCTTCTAGACCTTGAGCGGATTTAGACATGAACTTGGACATAAAACTTAATACGTACATAGACATCCATATAAATACTACTATCAGTTGACATGCTTTATTCAAATTGTGTTACTTTTGAAATAGAGTGGAATACTGATAACATAGCAATTCATACTGACAATATCAAAAAATATTGCAAGTAGATTGAATTCCCATGGCATAACAAGCATATAACACAATTCAGAACAAGATAATTTCAACTACAATGTAAAATCAAGAACTTAATTAGGCCCAGAAAGGGGTAGGGATGAGAAGCCATCCAGATTCTGGAAAAAAACATCAAGGAACCTAAAAACCATCAAAGAATGTCTTGGCTCAGAATCATTAGACAAACAAGGAATCTATGCAAAGATTAGGAATTGATTGAATAAACTTCTCATTTTATTTATCATAAAGACCAGATTCCCCTATCCTTTAATTTTGTACAATGTACTTCTTGTAAAAAACTATTACCCATCTTTTATTTTGACAGACTATGGATCCAACTAGCCAATGTACATTATAAGACATCTAATATGACATTTGATCTTTGAATATAAATTGAACGAGCTGTATTGTAAAAATATTGACCCTGTTGAAGTTGAAAATATGCACACTTACAATATTACTCAAGTTTGCTTTGCATGCACGACATGTCCAGCCACTCTTAGGTATCTTAGACACCCCATAACAAGCTTGATGAACCTGATTTCAAAATTCAAAATATGAACACAAAGATGCAAGGTTCATTTAAATCTACCAAATCAAAAACCAAATCTCTACAAACCTTGATCATACAATGTCCGCATTGTACTATGCGATTGATACCTTCCTCTTTTGAGTCTCCACAAACACAACATGGCACATCTGCCTCAAAGTTTGAGCCAGGATGTGCATTTTCAGTTCTAAACCTTTTTCGTGGAGGATTATTATCATGTTTTCCTACAAAAATGTGGCCATTGCTTCTCTTATTTATTTTGGCAGTTTTGCAACCTGATTTCACAGCAAGGCTGCAACAATGCAATTTATGTCTATTAGCTATGGTGCCCACATAAGACTATCTAAATCATTATAAAGACATATACCAAGAAAGTTATCAATATTCTTTTGCAAATACTTTTCGAACTTCAACATAGTTGAAGATCAAATACCTTATATCACTTATTTCAGACCATTTATCTGAATTTTCCCTAGATTTGTCAGCATTCTTTAGCCGCTTCTGTTTGCTCAAAACTTTAGAAGCCAGATCATCAAGGACCCTGGTTTCCTTCTTGTCAACCATGCTTCTCATATTTAAGCCTTTCTTTGTAGCTATTTTTTCAAAAGAACTTAATGGCTTCTCTATAGGACTAGTTTCATTCTTGGAAATATTATGTTTTTCCTTTACCAGTGGTACAAATATGGAATGAGATCCACTTTCTGGAGCACAAAATTTTGATCTTAAACCGCCACACTGGGGCACAATGTCCAACGATAAAGGGGGGTTTTCAGAGAACCAAGTTCTAGCACCTGCAGAAGTTGTTGTATTAGGTTTTGGGAAATGGCCCTTGGTCTTACATTTGAATCGCACTCTTAGTGTTCGTTCACCTCGAGGAACTGAGCAATGATTAATATTAAACTCACCTCCAATGGAATTTGATGGATCAATATGGCACACACTCTTCGACTGTGCTGCTGCACCAGGAATAGAACGTCTAGTTAATTTATTTTGCGGCATACTCTTTCCAGTTAACTCACAAAGACTGCGCTTTCGAATTTCCCTGGCATTCACCAAGCCACTGTACTCTTTCCTGTCAGATTTGGGATTAATCTCAACAGAATCCTTTGATGTTTCTGGCAACTCATTGGCCAATCTCCTTTTCAATAAAGAATACTTCCCCAGTTTTCCTCCACTTTTGTTCAAAGTCAAATTACCAGCTCCAGTAATAGATGACTGTTTCAATTTTTCTCTATCTTTACAATCTAAATGACTTTCAGGTTGATTTAATATTGAACGAAGGGAGACCATTTTGGTAGTCTTTGATGTTGGCTTGCTGTTTACAGCTCTTATGGAAGTCAAACATTGAGCAAGTTTTGTTTTATCTTCAGGAAACCCAACATCATCATTTCTCAGAGATGGTTTCTTCCCAGAACCAATTGTCTCACATTTAGACACCATTCTTGAACCTGACCTCTCAATGTCTTGTTCAGTGCCATCCACTGGATACCGTTTTGCTTTTCCCTGCACCGAGGCTTGCCGTATTCGAATCACAAGCTTATCACCCTTGAACTGTATTTGTTGCACTGACTCCTCTTTCCTTCTATCTTCTTGAAAATCTTGTGTATCTGGCTTATATTGTAAAGGATTCCTAGATACCAATACTGATCGTTTTCTCTTTAAACTTGATCCCCTTGTAGGAGTAGAAGAAACACTTGCTGTACCACACTGCATTTCAATTGGTTTCATAACTTGAGCAGAAGGAAGGAAGGTACTGTCTGGGCACTTTGCATGGTTTAAGGATAAAGACATTTTATTGTTATTCTCTACAGTAGTTGCAGTAGCATCCAATCGCTTCCATTTCATTGTCCTCCGCTTTTTTTCTAGCTTGCCACTTCTTGCAATAGTCTGAACGCCACGTTCTTTCTCAGCTAAACTGCATGCGGCAGCACTAGATAGTCTCTTTAATCTGAGTGAACTCCTAACCTTGGATGCATCATTCACATCATTTGTTGATGGATATGGTAATGTGGGGGATGAACACAATAACTTTTTATTCCTATTAACAGATGCAAGCTTTCTTCTTGTCCACACACCAGTATCTATTGCATCAGAAGAACAACACTTACCTATGCCTGATCCTTCATCAACAATATCTGTACGCATCAGTTTCTTGCCTCCAGAATCTACATTACAAATCTCATCATTGATCACATGGCCAGCATCTGAGAATTCACTCAAAACATTTTCAGAACTTTTTGAACAAACATTAGAGAGGTGCTGTTTCTTCTTAGGAGATCCTGTCGAAATAACACTTCTTATAGAACCTTTTGCAGCCGTATCTGCAAGATGATCTTCAACTGTTTCCCTGCTATCCATGTTATTTAAAGGACTTTCATCATGCATAAGACCAGCTTCTGCTACAACATTGTCATTGTCTTCTTTCCACTGAAACGATTGACAAGCAGTATTCATAATATCATGTCTCACAACATTTTGATCTTGTTGAGTAACTCCTTTTTCTGTCCCACAGTCATTCTCTCCAACAGATACAACCACAGCAGAGTTGGTCCCTAATGCAACGCTTGTAGCAGTTTCCTTTGACTCAGTAATAGGAACATCAGCTCTGGAAGCCTCCTTAGATTCAGGAGACTCTGGCTCTCCTGACTGTCCCACTTTTTCTGAAGCAATATCACGGTTTGAGTCCTTCTGTTCCAGAATACTTGGCTCTCCATCAGGATCACTGAGACATTGTGAAAGTCTTGTAACTCTGTTAGACAAGAAAAATACAGTTAGCCTCAATAGGATTGTTATTGAGCAGTGGCTTAACTAAAAATCACACACAACATTAAAGCAGCACTGCAATAATTTTGGTTTTGAGACAGTGAGTATCAGGGCTTAAACATGACATAACAACGTTTGGAACATATCTCAAGCTTATCCAATGAGATATATAACACAAGATGCAATTTCTTCAAGAACAAAATGAAGAAACCTTTTATTATCAGAAAATAAGGCAATATAATTAAACATTCTAGCAATAATTATCCTGCACTGAGATGCATAAGGTCAAATACTATAGAAGACTGTATTTTGATTGTAATTTAGCTTGTGCACAATCTTGCATTGCAACAAGTAAAGGAAATTTGGAATAATAATATGCTGCCATTGTCGCCATAGTAATATAGTTTCAGTGATCTCCTGTACTAAGTAGTTAGAGAGAAACATGAAGAAAACAGAGAAAAGAATAGTAGGATAAAATGCATATGACTATGGAAGGTATGAACTGTTCAAAATAGCAACAATTGAAATATGTTCTATTGATATTCCATGTGTTGTTAAAAATTTTCGGAAAAAACTGTGTATAAAGTTTTCCTTGTCCAATGTTTTTTAACATGAACTACTGTGAAAGTCTACATTCTCTTATTCCATGTGTTACTTACAGAGGATAATCTCCAGACACCAAAGAGACAACACACATGCACAGAAAGGCTTGAAGAATAACCACTGCCATAGCATTCCATGTATCTGTCATAGAATGTTCATGACAGTTGATATTCCATGAAGACAGGTAGAAGGTTGAAGTACACTGCCCAAACAACTTTGCAATGGCCTTGAATACAAATATTTCTGCAAAAACAGAATTAGATTTCTATATTCTCGAAGTATTAAGTGTTATCTTAATTTACAGAAAAGAAAAGTAGTTTAGTGAGAAAGGCACATCAAGATAAATCTACAAGTGTGATGTTGGCCCACTTATAGCAGGCCAACAAGGTATGGACCCACATTAAATTGCTACATGGGTGACCTACATTGAATTTCCAGGCTGACCACAACAGGAACTAACTAACTAACTAACTAACTATATATATATATATATATATATAGAGAGAGAGAGAGAGAGAGAGAGAGAGAGTGTGCCAAAGCATGAAGTGAAAATAGGAGAGCCATTTCCCCAAAAACCCCAGGAGTGGAGCGTCACAGGAGAGTTGTTTTGTATATAATATATATTCTTATACATTATAGTGCATTTATAGCCAAAAAAAAAAGTGCAGAATATATGAAAACATGCATATATGCAATACTTGTAGATTAAAACTACATTATTATTAAGTTAGAAATGGCATCCATAGTAACTTAATGATTAATCATTCAAGCATCAACCATTAGCAGTTAAAAACATAACGATTTTTTAACCATAAAATAGGAAGTCTACCATTCATCTACGAATGAAATAGGCTATCTGCCAGTTGTCAACATAACCAAAGAGTTGTGCTTACAAAATAAGCCATCTGCATAAGTTCTGCAATTGATAATTGAACTGAAGTGTGAAGACCATGAAGTCCAAGACTCCAAAACACTAAATTGAGCTAAAGTCCATGACATATGAAGTCGTCAAAAAAGGGGAAACAATTATACTAATGTTTAATTGTGTTTCCTTCCTCTTTGCACCCACATAATTTTGCAGTGAACATTCTGATAGAAAATCAAAAAGGCAGAAAGATTTTCTTTTATATAGATAATTACTTCTGACTTTCTTATTTTCATGTTCTTCTTTATCTTTTAGTTCATCAAGCAATTCCCAAAACAATAGCACAAAGATCACAAACACCAGATATAGGCGGACAGCCAAGGCAGAACCCTATTTAGGGGAAAACCCAGTCAACAACTCTTCCTTAATAACTTCACAAGATAATCCAAGACTCTTGACCTAAACACAGACTTCCTCCACACCAAGTCAGCATTTTCTTCCTTCTGTAGATGATAGCCCTTTCAACAATAACTTTGACCTAGCAGCAACAACTTGTGGCAGCAACAGAACTTCAATCCAGCAATAACTTCCACCCAGCAGTTGGCCCAGCAACAACTCTAACCCAACAGTTAGCCCAGCAACAACTTCGATCCAGTAGCAGCACTTCGACCCTCCAGTAATAGACCAAAAAATCCACACGTGTGAGAGAGAGATGACCCAAAAACTTCGATCTTGATCATTCCAGCACTTCTCCTTCTCTTCTTGGAATTTTGCACTTTTTCTGCCTCTTTCTCTTAGATATCGAACTTGTGAGTGAGATGTGTCCAAATGAATTCGAACTACTTCAATATATACTATATACGCTTCTAGTGAGGTCTAATTACCCAGTTTGAGGCCAACTTGATCTCCTTGAGGCCGACTTGGTGTGGAGGTGACAAATGGCCTATTTGACTCAATATTAAATCTTTTTACATGATTCAAAGGCCCAAGAAGAGTCTCTTTAAATGGACAATGACTCTAATGACTCAGAATAAATCCTAGAAGTCCCCACTGGGGACTTTGACCTAAAGCATGATGACCCAAGCATGAAACCCATGCTTTAATAAGTCATAATAATGATAATAATAAAAAATATTTTTCATTCTTTTGATAAATACATTTCATAATGACTCAACTACAATTTATGAAGACCGAACCTAGTTACATTCTTCAACACCTTCACCTAAGAGAGTAGTTGAAGCCAGGGGTCAGTGTGAAGATCACACTAAACATGAAGCCACTACCACTGTGTGAAAATTCGCTTGAAACGTAGCAACTAGAAATTATTCTTCTAACTAGTTAATTATTATGCAGTTTATTTGCTATGACAAACAACAAATAATTCACACTGTAATTTCTTCACCATAAAAAAAAAATATAGCCGAAGCAAAAATAAGAACTGAGAAATGCTAGCACACACACATAAAAAATGACATAATTATTTTTGGACAATTGTCCCTGGAAAAACTCAATGTGTGAAAATCGATGCAGCAGCTGAGGGTTTTTATTATTATGCATCAGTACAATAAATATGGATGCCCAACTAGCTATCCAATCTGAGAGAAACACTGGCAAAATCGCCTGAGAGAATTTACCCTCCACGAGCAATGTCGAGTCAATCCAACCACTCGAACTAGCTCTCCAACTACCTCTACGCAAGCTCTACGCCACCTTTGCACGAATCTAAAATAAGTTGGCTCGAAACTACCTTGAATCAGCTACTAACTGACAATTGCTGGTTTGGAAGCCTCTGAATTGGCCCTCTGAAAATATTCCCGGCCACTAGCACCTGAAACTGCCACTGCTCCAGCAAAGTTGAATGCCCTCTTTGAGGCTCTACGTAGCCTCTTGGAGAAATAAATTTGGCCTCTCCACACCTGTAAGACTTCTTCTAGATCATTGTCTCTACTCCTCTCTAGCTCTACATCCTCTCTCTGGCTCAAACTTTGTTGCTGGCTAGCTTGAACTGCCTGAGGAACTCAGCACTGTTGGCTCTCACTCTATGTGTATTTCCATCTATCCATCGACCTCTTCTTATAATCTCCAGTTGGAACTCTAATGGCCAAGATTAAAACTTAATCAATGGTCGAGATTATCTCTAAGTTGATTCGTGTGAGTTTCTAGAGAAATCTCACCTTTCTTAATCAATTACTATTAATCAACCAATTTTTCTAAGTTTGACTTAGGAAAATTTTAAATGATGGGCAATTAATTTAATTAAGCTATCTCTAGGTAGAATTTCCAGAAACGATTTTTGGATTTTGGAGAACTCATGTGTTTTAGCCTCCCCACAAATTTTGATACTAGAACACCATTCGATGCTACAAAAACTAACATGTTGGAGTCCTCGTCAAGATGACCATAGCACTAGATGGGGATAGCATCTCACCACAATCATCATATTCAAAAATAGCATTCTCCAATAGCTCCAAAACCAATGCTCCATCCATTGAATTATCCTCCTCAAAAAATTTGTCCCCAAACTTGTATGCTTTAACCACCCTGGATTCCTCACAATAATGGGATAACAATTGCAAGTCGTAACGAACATAAGCCAAAGCTCTCTAACCAAATTACATTCAACCTATTTCTTATGACACGATGGATGAATGTTGAAACTATAGGTGCCCCAACACCTCTATACGGAAGAAGTGCTCAATACCAATGAAAGTACCTACATCGCCAAACATTGTAGCTATTGGGTGAAACAACCATGCATGTTACAGCACTCGTGAGTGTTCAAATTTCCCTTGTACCCTAAATCTGGGCTATGTCTAAACTTGATCATAAACACATTAAAGACACACAGCACTAAAAGCACTTTGCATAGTGGAAATTTAACAGCAATGAAATCAATTAAGTACACAGATTTATATGGCGCAAATCTCGACCTTTATTAGTCCATTAATAAATAATCATTAGGGCTCCCATACCAAGGATCATGGCCCTTCAAGTCTTTGATACAACTAGTATACATAGTATACAATTAGGGCTTGAGAGCTATTCCATTAGATCTACAATCTACTGAACAAAATACAGAGACAAGTCTCAACTTACATGCTAAAGACAGTCCTTCGTCCTCGGTCCTTTTAGTCATCTTGTCAACTGCTCTTTTGCTTGTTCTTTGCCTCCAAGATCACACAGAGAACAACTCCTTTTGTCCTCAGTCTACATGCTACTACAGACTTTCTTCTGCTAGATCTGCTTCTTTAGATCACAAATCTGACATTCTTCTTGCAAATCTGACCCTCCAGCACTCAGATTTGAACTTCCAACATTCAGATCTGACTTTCTTCTTGTAGATCTGACTTTCTTCTTGCTATTACAACTCCTCTCAAACAAATATGTGGCTAGTTAATTTAGACTCCCTCTCTCCACAAGTGAAATTCCTCCACTTGTGTGTCTAGGCCTCTCCCTTGGCCCCTTATTTATACTTTTGTGTCAGTGATCTTCGAGGTTTTCCTTGTCCATCAAGAAACCCCTATTTTACCACTCAACAACAAATTAGATTAAACAATTAATTAACTTGGGTCTCAAACCCACAACTTTAGGTCAAAACCCCAACCACTTAGGTACTTTTCCAAACCAACTAACTTTTGGAGGGTTTTCACCACTCATAAATACCATTCAAGCCACCCAATTTCCAACACTCCCTCTTAGTGATGAAGGTATTTCCTTCACACCTTGAAATCTCTAGCCCCATGACTTTCATTACATACCCATGACTATCATCGCATGATTCATGACTTTCCCTTGCATGGCAATGACTATTCTCACAGGTGCCACATCTTCTTTTGTACTAGGCCTAGCTTTATCTTACATGGTACATGACTGTCCTCACATTAAACATGACTTTTCCTTGGATCGCCATGAGTTCTCAAATGGTTCGTGATTGTCCTCGCATGCGCTGAAAACTTCATTCTGTCGCTTCAACCTAAAGCTTTAACTTCAATTGAGCAATTGACATTTCTTTGCAATCTCCCTCTAAAGCTAGACTTCCTCTGAGCCTACACAACCTCCACTAGCTCACTCTACTTTCACTCTCGGAAAGTGTTGCTATTGAAATTGTGTCCTTTCAAAGTCAGTCCAGAGTTGCGGTTGAACACTGGGTCTAATCAACTCTAGACCACCACAATTCAACTCAACATTCTATGTTGTTACAATCACTTTAGCCAAATTATTTTCTTCCATTAGCAATCACTTTCAAATCAATTTAATCTTCCAGTAACAAATAGCAATTGTAGACAGAACAGTAAGTGCAATGTACAATAGAATACAATCAAGAGCAATAAGAAACACAAGATTTGGTCAAAGACCAGGGAAACCCTTTCAAATTCTTCTTATTAAAATGTCATAAAATGTTCAGCGGAGAGATACAATGATTACATTCACCAACAAAAGAGTAAAAATCAAATCTTTGACTATCCAAGAGATCAACCAACCAATATTCAATAAATGAGCTTCAAAGTCAAATTTGGTGAACAAGTCAAAGTCTGCAATTCTATCAAAGTCAAAAACAATCAAATATGTCCTAACCAGTCCTGAAGTCAATGATCAAACTCCTCCAAAAGAGCTTGGTCAGCAGTCAAAATATTCGGCCATCCAAGCTGGTCAAATCTCAGTCAAAAAGTGTGGAAAAAGTCGCAATAAAATTGGTAATCTCCGATTTTTTGGGCTCAACAATTTTATTGACCAATTTTTTGGTGATTTTTTCGAAAACGAAAAAATTGTAATTTTATCAAAAACGAAAAAATCGTAATTTTATCAAAAAAATCGGGATGTTATCAGGAGTTGATCAATAAACTCATGAAGCCCACCCAGGTCGCAAATAAGTGAGGGAAGAGGTCTAAAATCACACTCATTTTTCACTCTTCTTTCTACCATTCGTCACTATGGAGAAAGGAGGTGTTTGCCACTGCCCAAGAGGAGGAGATTTACTAGTTTTGTGGTGTGGATTTGAAGATTTGCCCACTACTCAACATGAGAGACTCAAGGTGTCGCTTTGTCGCTGCCATGCATGTACTTTAATTTCTCTCTCAATCTTTGTTACACAAATGCTCCTTAAATCTTTCTATTAGGTTGTTTTTAGCTTATTTTTCTTAGAAATTTGAATCAAAACATTGTTTAGAATCTAGATTAATCAAAACTTCAAAATGTTTAGATTATTTACAGGTTTCAAGAATCAAATACTCAAACCCTTGTTTAGTGAACTTGAGTGTGTTCAAGTGAGTGAGAAGAGGCAATTAAAATTTAAAATTAATAATTACAATTGTGTACGCTTCTTATGTGATGGACAATTTTTATTTTTTTTCAATTTTTTTTGTGCCCTAGGTTCAAATTCAAGTTCAAAGTTTCAAACAAAAAGTCAAGGAATTTGGACCTTGTGTGGGAATATGGTGAACCTGATCCTATACCCAACAGTGGGGGTTCAATAGACAATATTTGACTTTCAAGTTGTGTGGCAAGCATATGTCACGGGGTGCCAACAAATTAAAATTCCATCTGGGGCAAATTTCGAGGCCAAATATAGAACTTTGCCAAATTCCAAGTCCATAAATCATCTGACAGACCATTAAATCATTGATTGATAAAGAGGAGGGCAAAGACAACAGGGCAGCGGTAAAAAGAAAACTCGTAGGGGCCTCAAGAGTGGGGGGAAGTGAGAGTGGTTCTTCAGCATGACATTCCACACCCACATGGCCCAACCCCTCAGCTTTCTCATCTCTTTTTGTTCCTAGAACCACACCTGGTGCACAGCCTGGCATCAAATCAACACTTACAAAAAGGAAAAGGCAAAAGTTGACAAGTTGGTTAGTAAGTGTCTTCTATGGAGTGATGTTCCTTTCCACATTGCCAAGACCAACCCATTCTACCAACCTATGTTTGATGTTGTTGTTGTTGTTGGCCTAGGAAACAAAGCCCCTACCTTTGCAAAGTTGAGAGGGCCTCTTCTTCAAAATGAAAAGGTTGTTCAACTACTAGATTGGAAGAGTTTGGGGCATCACGCTAACACACTGGATGCACCGTCATGTTAGATGGTTGGACTGACGCGAAGGGTAGGACCCTTCTTAACTTCTTGGTTAGTTGTCCAAAGGGGACAATGTTTATGAAATTTGTTTGTTGTGGCTCCGAGAGACAACCCCCGGGTTGAGGAGAGGTTAGTGCCTAGGACATGTTAGTCTCTCTTCAAGATAAATCAGTGCAACTCAAGAGATAAATGTGAAATGGTTTAGATTTTGGTTCAATTACCTTTCTCAAAGGCAGATTCAGTATGCACATAAACAACACATCATTCTGAAGAATAAATGTTCAGGTCTAGTTGCCGATACACAGAGAATGCAATGTAACTTTGTCGTTGTAATGGAGATGGAAAGGACAAGCATAAGAGAGGAACTTGGTGCAAAGGGTTGGATAAACACAGAATCCTATGCAACCAATCCCAATAGAATCATGACAAGATAAAAGGAATGAAGTGCAAAAATTATGGAGCGCATTTTAAGGCTTTCAACTCAATGTCTCAAAGGTACTATCTGTTATATCATAACATAGGTAAGGTATTGTCTGTTATTACATAACATAGATAAATCTACAACCTCATAGGTACCATTAGCTATTACATAAAATAAGCAAATCTGTGACTTAAGAGTAAATCCAGCAGCTACGATTACACAACAATTTCTAGAGAAGAAAATACACATATGAAATGACACACAGAGGTAGAATACATACTACATATCCCAATGCTTGGAATCACTAGAAACTTTCTTCATTAATCTTCAAAAATAAAATTCCTACTACAGGCCTAAGCTTGTGAAATTTGCAAAACAAATATAGCCCATGGAACAGGAAAATAGAACCATACTTGGAACCTCCTCTGAAAACAGAATTCAGGACCCTCAAACACAGAATTCGGAACCTCTAAAAACAGAATTTGGGAACCCTTTACTACTGAGTTCCTCTTCCCTTTTATAGGGAGAGAGGGCTCAAACAACAGTTACAAAATATCTCAGAATGCTATAGATGTCTGAACTACCAACTGTCTAAGCATGTGAATGGTCTAGTTGTCCTAATGATTACCTAACAAACTTGATTCTTTTCTTGGAAATGCGAAACTAACAAAACATGAAAAGCATGAGGTGTCATAATTGACAGCAAAATATCTTCGATGTTGATTCCTCTGATCTCCTAAGGTTGACTCAAGCTCCATTATCTGGATTAGTTGTGGGTTGATGATCTGGCCACGCCTCTGTCATGATATTGCTACCACGATTATCTGCCACTTCTCTTGTCACTTTCTCCCTCTAACTACTTGAACTCCCTCTTTCTGGAGTAGGTCGTGATTTGGTGTGGTAGCATTGGAGGTGCTTGGCACTAACTGATGACTAACAAAACTGATAGTTGTCGACCCATTCCTCCTCCACACTCTCTGTATTATAGTTTCGGGGCTCAATATATCATAACACTTATAAAAAGAAACGTTACGAAATCATAGAATTTTGATGCACCGAGCTCCTTCTTTCTTAGCTCCCTTTTTGTTTATCTACCATAGTACAACGCACTGTGAACAGAAGCCTTCATACAATGTTGCATTTGAGATCTCGAAGCCCCCATGTATTGTAACTTTTTAAAAGAAAGTTACAAATTACGAAGTCTAGATTGGCCTTTAGCTCCTTGTTGCTTAGCCCCTCTTCTTGTTTCTCCTCCATGGGACTGGGTGTTGTGACCAGGGGCTTGGCGCTTGGGTGCTAAAGCTTTCAGGCTCCTGTCGGGGGCTTATTTCCCTTTGTAATCGCTCGTTTCCCTTGCTTTTCGGGTTTCTATAACCAAGCGCCACCAACACATAGGAGCTCCTTTCATCAAAGTTTTCTCAAACTGAAATTGGAACAGAGTTACGATGTTTCCTTCCTCTGATATCCTTTATAGCGCTTAGGTGCTTAGACCCCCAAGCCCTTGGTCCTTTAGCTCTTCTACATCATATGCCCATCAACATCGAGAGCTCCCTATTTCGTAACTTATTCAAAATGCAAATAGAACGAAGTTACAATGCCTCTTACCTCTGATAAACCGACCTCCGAAATACTCTCCACGTGACGCCTTTACAGCACTAGGTGCTAAGGCTATTTGTATGCCCTTGGTTCTTTTGGGTTCCCATGATCATGTGCCAATCATACATCAAAAGCCCCTTTCATCAGAACCTTTTCAATTTGCAAATACACAAGAGTTCTGAAATCTCTTCCCTCCGAAATGCCGACCTCCAAGATGACATCATGATGAGGTCATCATCTCCACGTGGTGCCTTCTGAGTGGTGACATGTGTCACACGGATTTGCCCCACTAGGCCACCTAAAAATGTTGAAACAGACTGCCAAGTGACCTCTGTACTGCCTTGTCGTGCTAACACCATCTGCCTTGTCAACTCCTAGGTACCAATTACCTACTGCCATGTGTCATGTCTTGAGGAGAGAGAAAGGGTCCCTCGGTCCTTTGGTTTTTTAATGATTTTCTTTGTAATTCTATTTCTCCACAACCTCATAATTTAATAAGGAATTTGATTTATAAAGGATTACGAGATTTTGATCTCTAAAAGCTCTAGGCTCCGATATTAGCCCGCTTCGAGGTTCGACCTGTCGAGTTTCCGATATACCTTCCTTCCAACTACCTACTCTAATATTCCATTTCGGGTCTGCTTTTAAATGACCGTTGAGGTCTCTTATGTTCCGACCTCCCGATATCCCGAAATCTCGATATGCCTTTCTATCAGTCCTTTAGATATCGGGCCCCTATATTGTAAGCCTATCTCCGATATCCACCATTCTGAGAATCGGCCCCCAATGGTAAGCCTTCCATTCATCTTTCGGACTTTGGCTCTCCCTTTGGGCTTTCCCTTTGGTCAACTAAGATTTCACCCATCCTTCTATATAACAGGGATAAGAAATAGGACCACTTGACACATTTACAAAAGGGTACGACAAGTGACAATAGATCCCTTGATGGATGGGCTTGACCCTATTCAGCGTCACTCCAGAGAACATTTTACCCCATTCAAAGAGCAGGCTTGACCTTGATGCTTCAGTATTTCCCCTCTAGGGATGAGTGTTGGGCTTTGAGATAATTCCACATGGTACCACATCCCTAATGTGCCCCCAAATGCTAAAAAGTTAAGAGATAGAGCTTGGGCATTGGACTACTTGATGATATGCCAAATAAACCCAGGATGCCCCCAAGCTGGCCTTGACCCTATTTGTTGGACGTTTCTTGTTCCAGATGCCAAATGAGGATGGTTGTCATTGATATGATTTGGGAATGTTTGCACATTCACCTTGGACCCCAACACTTGCTTTTCATGATGCCACATTACGCCCCCCCCCCCCCCCCCCCCAAACCCTCGAATGGTGACATAGACCTCTTATGGATGTCATCATCGTTGAACAAGCACTTTTTGGAGATATATCGATGCATTTTGAAGATTTCATGGAGTGAGGAGCACTCGTGGACCTATTTATCACTTGCTTGAAGGATCTTTATCATTTCTAGAGGATGATGTCACGGTGAAGATGTTTATTTCCGACATGTGTGGGCTATTTTAGGAATTTTGTTATGTTTTAGAACCATTTGAAGGTTAGCTTGTGACCTTTTGAACTTGTTAAACACTTGAGCAACTTTTTAGGGGTTTTGCTTGTAAAATTATGAAAATGAGTCTAGGTTTCCCTCATATAAATAGAGAATGAGGTCTCATTTCATTTGGATCATCATTCATTCATCACACTTCCCTCTTTTTAGAAGTGTGCATTAGTTTATTGTCTCTTCTACCTAGACAAAATGTAGTTCTATGCAGCGAATTTCTCTTGGAGATGGATCTTTTGCTTGAAGTTGGTTTCTTGGGATTTATTGAAGAGATTTTTGTGGAAATTTCGTAAGTTTGTTTCATATCTTCTATATTTTGCATGTTACAATATGTAAAGTAGAATTTCTAAATGTGACATGGTTAAAATTGCTAAATTTATCTAGAAATCTTACTCCTCTATGGTATGCAAAATTGTTTCCCTTGAATCCTTTAAGAGAACTCTGAGTTGTGCATTTCTTAAATTTAAAATCTCCCTAAAAGGGAAGTCTCTAGGGTTTGTAAGCAAATGCCCTTGAAATCTCACCCTCTTCAGCAAGGTCAACCTCATTGGATTTGTCCTAGATGACTCCATTGCCATTTAGATCAATGCACTAATCTAGGTGGTGGTGATCAAACCTTCTATTTTTACTAATTTCTCTCTTCTATCTTAAATTCTAGATATCTAGGGTTAGGGTTTCTATAAAATATTGCTAAGAAGGTAATTTTATTTGATGTGTCATTGCTCTTTAACTAGTAATTGCATTACATAATTGTGAAAAAGCAACATCTAGCATTTATTCAACCCTACGTCTAGGGTTGACACCATCATTATATTTTTTTTTATTCATGTTTTCAGCCATAAAAACTCATTTGCATATCCTAAACTCTGCATGTAATGTTCCCTATTGATTGATTGGCCAAGGGGGACGAGGTAACCTAGCCAACCTCGTAGGCTATAGTCTTGATAAAGGGGCAAAACTCAATTATCCAATGTTTGGGGCAACACAGGGTAAATCTTGGGTCGGCTGAGGCAAAAAGCCCAAATTGTCGATGGCAGTTGCAACGCCTCACATTTGAGAAACCCCATGAGGGAATCTATAAACAGAGGAGAGTTCGAATAATTTTGGATTATCGATTTGGATCAAATATATCTATTTTCTTGATTGTGGCTCTGAAGGTTTTAAGACCCCTTTTTCTCTACCAATTCTAACACTGAAAGATTCCACCCAAGTTAGTCATTCTTCCCCATTCATATTTTGTTATCAATTGTTGAGCAAGTTGTGGAATCTGGCATCTATCTAGTTGAGCAAAAACTCAATGGCATTTCTGGATACTAGTTGTGGGACGAATAGAGGTTTTTTGGGATATCGCAAGCAAAGACTGAGGAGATGATTTGCTATAGGTCTGAGTTGCAAGTACAAAGTTGCAGGTCCAAAGTTATAGGTCCAAATTGTTGCAAGACCAAACTGCAGTACCTCAATAAGGCAACGGAGCCTACTGTGATTAGTTTCTTAGGCCAACGAAGCAAGATTTAGATAAGCTAGCATTAGTTTTGTAGGGTAAATTAGAACTTAGTAAATTAGAACTTAGTTGAATTTGTGTTAGATTTCCTTAAAATCAGTAAACTGAGTCGCAATCTTCTAAGTATAAAAACCCAAAAACATAAACAATTGATATTCTAGAAACTTAAATCACAAATGTACTGAGTTTTCTAACTTAATATGCAAAGCGGAAAATAAATCAAAAGACAAACACATCAAACCATAGAACACAATATATACCTAGTAAACTCCAACTCTCTGGAAACCCTGCAATGTTGTGTGTATTTTATTATTCTTCCGCAACAAAATATTTTCTTCTTAGAATTACAACAAGGTAGAAACTTCCCTTTTATCATAGAAATACAACTAATCAATCCTCCAAGATAAATCAATTTGATCACTGCCTCCTCTATCTGCCAAAAGGCCACGTGAATTTCCCTGTGTGGTCGCACATGCAAGCACAAATTCTCTCCTCTAATGCACGTGCAAACTGGAGCTATGCAACTGATCTCAAGGCCAAGGCAATTCGGCAGTTACTTGATCTGAATCTCTCCTGGAAGTTGAACATCTACGAACTGTTGAACTCTCGGCTCTTGCTTCGCTGCGCTTTCACTTTTGCTTGTGCTCAACTAACTAGCCACCAACTCACTCTATCTCCTCTTATAATTTCAACCTCAACCTTAATCTCCTTCTCAACAGCTAAGATTAAATTGTGATCAATGGCTGAGATTAAATCATAACTTAACTTAGGAGCTTTTACATTTTCTTAAGTCTAACTTTAGGAAAGAGTTAAATAAGTTAATATTCTGCCAAAGTGGCAGTCTTCTAGGTTCTTCTGCTCGTCTTAGCACCTAGGGAAGCAAAACACTTTTTCTCTACTCCAATCAATACTCCCTCTTAGAGAGGAAGGTGTTCTGCCTACACACAACTTCTCTCTAAGGTAAACAAATCTAGTCCCTGGCAAAGCGTTAGCCAAAATGCATGTTGTCTGCTCCTATGTTGGTACGTACTAGAGTATAATGATACCTCTCTAAACAATATCTCTTACATGATGATAACTTATGTTGATGTGCTTGGAGCAATCATGAAAAATTGGATTTTCAGAGAGCTTGATGCAACTCTAATTATCATGATGTATCATTGTAGGCTCCAACTATGTCCTAAACAAAGCCCACGAGAAGCCTCCTCAACCAAATAGTTTCACACCCCTCCAAATTGACAGCCATGTACTCGACCTCTATTGAACTCAATGTGACTGATCTTTGCTTCCTGTTGAACCAAAAAACAGTTGTTGATCCAACAATGAACGTGCATTCTGATGCGCTCTTCATGTCGATGGATCCCCCTGCCCAATCAGCATCAATGAAGCCCTTAAGCTTCAACTCATCAACCTATCTATACCACAATCCATGCTTTGTTGCCCCTCTGAGATATCTCAACACATGCTTTGCAGCAACCCAATGCGCTCTGGTAGGCTTGACCAAAAACTAGCTCAAAGAGTTGACTGCAAAACATATATCTAGATGCATGTTCACCAAATACATCAGCAACCCAATCAGCCATTAGTAAAGTGTGGGATCTACTCACTCCGATCTGGATGTATCCATCTTCCTGCAGTTTGTGACGAGAGGTGTGGTCATAGGTCTACAATCTTGCATGTCAAATCTCCTCAAAATCTACAAAACATACTTGCTTTGTCCCACGAAGATCTCTCAATCACCCTGCCAAACCTCCAGCCCAAGGAAATAGTGCATCAACCCCATATCACTCATCTCAAACTCTCCTACAAGATCTCTCTTGCACTCCTGGATGAGCTTATCTGTGTCTGTCAAAATTAGTTTGTCCACATATAGCACCAAAATAATTGGCTCACATCCAACAACAACGCAGTAGAGGTTGGGATCCACTTCACTCTTGGTGAAGCCCAATCCTAATAGGTAATTATCTATCTGAGCATACCATGGTTGTGAAGCCTGCTTGAGCCCATATAAAGCTCTCTTGAGTCTGCATACATGTGTATCTTTGTTGCATGCCTTGAATCCCTTCGGTTGCTCAATGTAAATCTGCTCCCCAACAACCCCATTGAGGAAGGTTGTCTTCACGTCCATCTGGTGGATCTTCCACCCCATTAGTGTTGTGATAGTTGCAACCGCCCTAACAGACAAATACAAAGCAACTGGGGCAAAGGTCCCATCATAGTCAACTCCCTCTATCTGTGAGAACCCCTTAGGCACAAATCTTGCCTTGCACTTCTCGATACTCTCGTCAACTCCATGCTTGATCTCGTAGATCCAGTAAGAGCCTGCAATAGATTTTCCCTTTGGCCTTGGCACCACCTCCCAGACATCATTCTTCATGGTAGAGGCATACTCCTCCACCATGGCATCTCTCCACATCTGTTGAGTGGGTGCCTCTTGATAATTGGAAGGCTCAGCATCTATCAACCCGGTCATAAGTGCAATATATCTCGTGTACCTCTCTAGTTGTCTGCTCTATCGAACTGAAGTACTTGGAGCACCAACTTGCTCTTGCACTTCCTTAATCAATTGATGTGACCATCTCACTCTCCTTTTCCCTATGTTGGGAGTTACCGATCAACTGGGCTCTACTCGCTCTTCTATCTGCATGTCCTTCTCGTCCTAATCCAAGCCACGCACGGTGGTGGTCTAAGGTACTGGTTCAACTTCCTACTTGGGAGCCTGTTGCTCCTCCTCCTGCACAGTAGCCTGCTCACGCTATAGGGACTTTCTCAAAGCCCTATCCTCCTCAAACTTCACATCTCTCCTAATGGTTGTCTTCCTGTGTACTGGAATGTACACCCTATACGCCTTCAATGTCTCATTGTAACCCACAAAGATGCCCTTCTCTGTTGTAGGCTCCAATTTCTTCCTTTTCTCCTCTCATACATGGCAATATACAAGGCTACCAAATATGTGGAAATGAGACACATTTGGTTTCTTCCTTGTAAACGCCTCCTCTTGTGTAACTTGCCCCAATGCTATGTGTGGGCTCCAATTCTACAAGAAAATTGTTGTATTGCATACCTTTGCCCAAAGAAACTTAGGCAGCCCTTGATGGAAAATCAATAAAGACAACATCTTAGCTTATTCTTTCCCATTATATGACATTTACTTGTGATATTACTATTCTTCCTCTTGACTACGAGTATGTTTTCATCATCAAATAAATGCCAAAACATGAAGATCACAACCATAAAGAGAGAGACACCAGAAATAGGCTCAAGCCAGGGCAAAAGCCCTCCCTTAGGGGAAAACCCAGAAAATTCTCTTCTTCTAGAATCAACTTCGAAGTAGACTTCCAAGACCAAGACAAGGCACTGACTTTCAAGACCAAAACCAATATCATTGCTTCCAACAAAAAACAAGCCAACCAACCTTCCAACCTTCTAACAATGCAAAACAATTTCTCCAAAGAGCGGCGAAGCATTAACTCTGCAAGATGAGGCTCTTCTAGCCTTTTGATATCACATATAATGTCTACAATCCCTTTGTGCAATTTCAGACCTGTGGAAAACCCAAGAACCCTAGGTTTTTCCCTCGTGTGAGCTACAACAAACAATAGATCAGGGAGCGAACTCTTCTAAGATTTATCTTCTTCATTGCTGGACTTTTCCTTGCTCTCCAGATCCTTTTCATTCCTTATCTAGCCGCATATAGAACATAAGAGATGTGTGTTTGTATGTATGTAGAAATGGAGGTCGAAGTCCTCTTATTTATACCTTTCTCATGGCTCTTCAAGCCTACATTAGGCTGACTTGGGGAAGGTTGAACGACTTGGCCTTGGGAGCAAATAAAATACATGCTAAACATTTTCTTGTTGATACAAATGGACCATGACTCATGACAAAAATCTTGAAGCACTCAATGGGTGCTTTGACCTAAAGACAAATGAATTTGAGCATGAAACCCATGCTCAATAGAATAATTTTTCTTTTACAATATTTTTCTTTTTCTTCTGTTTGACATATATAAGAATTACATCATGTCATGAGCCAAAAAATAATTATGAACACTAATACTAGTTACATTTTCCAGCACTCCCTCTTAACTAGGGAGGTATTTATTAACCACTACAAGAACAGTACTCACTTTGAAAAGTTCTCATAAGAAGAGTATCACAAACAACATGTACAATGCTAGATACCATATAGGCTAACTGCCAAGGTATCAACACATCTCGGTACCATCTAGGCTACCTACGAAGGTACCATCCCAACAGGAATCCAGGTGTCATCTAAGGCTACCTGCCAAAACACCAACCCTAATAGGGTTCTAGATATCATCTAGGCTACTTGTCAAGATACCAACTCAACAAGGATCGAAGTGTCATCTATGCTACCTACCAAGACACCACTCAACAAGTATCCATGTGTCATCTATTGAGAAATCTAGGGCAGCTAGATTAGGAAGATTTTTCTTAGACTTGATAATTCCCTGTGATGTTCTTATACTTAACTTGATGTACTTGTATTTAATTTCTTCTTTATATTGATTATTATTGTGTTCTTATCATCAAACAACTACCAAACTATGAAAATCAATGAGATAAGAGGACACAAGATGTAGGCTACTAGTCAAGGCCAAAACCACTCCTCTTGAGAGGAAAACCCACAAGAATTCTTCTCTTCTTATAGAATCTTCAAATGACGAATTCCAAGACCTAGGACCCTTGACAAAGACTCCTCCAAGACCAAGTCAACCTCTTCTTTGATGAGCTTTTCTTCCACAAAGTCCACGCCAGTCAAACTTGCTTCAATACTTCAGATTTCAGCCTCTTCTCAAAATTTCGACTTGCTGCTTCACTATTGCAATTTTTGGCATGACTACAATTCACATGTGTGAGTGGATTGGGGTAGAATTGTGATCCTTTTCTCCTTCACTTGAATAGATCCTCTTCCCTTAGAAACTCGGCCTACAAAACTTTACCCTTTGAGCCCCAAACTTCAACTTTTGTGATGATTGTAGCTTTCGGTCTTGCTACAGTATAATGATGCCCTAATTCTTTTCACACGTGTGAGAGACTTAGCCGCAAAACTCAGATTTCGGTCTTCTTATTTCACCTTCTTTGGTCATCTTAGGTCTCTTTCCTCCTCCTTGATCGAACTTCTTTTCTTCTTGATTAATATCTCAAAATGAGGTCTAGTGCCTCTTTATATATAGGCTTCTTATGGAGGTCGAATAGCTCTTCATGAGGCCGACTTGTCACTTGTAGGCCAACTTCCCTTCTTGTAGGCTGAGTTGGTCTTAGAGGTGAAAATTTGACACTTTTTGACTTACATAAATTTCTTTTACATGATACAAAGTGTCAAATGGGGTCTTTCATAAATGATAATGACTCAATTGACTTCTTGACTCTATGACAAACCCTAAAAGCACTCCATGGGTGCTTGACCTACAAATAAATTGACCTTGAGCATGAAACCCATGCTATAAAAAAAATAATAATAATTTTCTTTCTTTTTACAATATACAAGAACCAAGAGTACATTTCATATTATGAAGATCGAACCTAGTTACCTATTTCAACATCATCTAGGCTACTTGCCAAGACACCAACAGGGATCTAGGTACTATCTAGGATACCTGCCAAAGTACCAACCCTAAGAGGGATCTGGATATCATCTAGGTCAAGGTATGACCACTAATTGGGATCTAGATATCACCTAGACCAAGATATCCACCCTAACAGGGATCTAGGTATCGTCTAGGCCCAAGATACCAACCCTAATTACCATCATATGGGCTATTCAGCCTAAGGTACACCAACTCATCAAACCTCTTTCTGAGGTTATTATTTTTTTTGCGCGTTCCATCTTCGAGTAACAATGAGGTACAACTCCATCTTCAATCATCAAGGTGGAATCTTTAATATCATCATAACAACCCCCTCTTTCCATCATCTATATCAAAAAAGTTCCTACAGCTCCCTCTTTCCATCATGCCCATCATGAAGTCTTTCTTAAGCATGAGATTTACTTTTGTCTTGTTCTCGTCAATGAAGGCATTATATATTGAGCTTCCTTCTACATACTTCATTCATATAGTTGAACTTGCCTCAATTGTCATTACGGGTTCCTACAACATCCTTCTAGGTAGCAAAACAATATGTTAATCAAATAATTAATAAATATAACATTAGACTTACCTCATCGTGACCACTTTCTCTTGATCAACATCTTCAAGGTCCATCTCCACATGAATCTTCCTTCATGCATCAAAATGCCCAAGGATCACACTTGATTACCAAGTTACCATTTCTTCAGGAGAATATGTTGGATGTTGATCACTGATATATACATATATTCTAGCGATATAGCCTTATTAGTAAGTCAAATTCATTAGATGAAAGATTCTCTATGCATAATATATGACCAACTTTTCTTACAGGATTATATGAATCCTAGAAGTTACTTTAAATATACATTCTTAACTTTTCACATAATCGTCTAGCTACATGTGATCCACAACTAAGCCAATTGCATTCCTTCATTCATTCAAGAGTATTGTTTCCATATGATATGTAATCCTTGTCATAACGCTTTTTCCAAGAACCTCCCAAAGTGATGGATCTTATAGGATCTTGAGGATCTTGAGGATCCATCTAGGTAAAGTGAATACCTCTAACATAGTGTTAGACAGTGTACTAATCAACACTCATGCAAAATGGCCCCAAATCTTTTCATTCTTAAAGGACTAGATGATTTTAAGCATTTCAAATAAGTAGACTCTAAATAGGCTACTATCACATGCTTCTATCTTATCATACTAAATCAAGATTCTTATAATGATACATGCTTACTCTTATAATTACCAAGGAACTTGTTAGCATTTATTCCTTCAGCGTATTTACAGTTCCCTTTTGACCATCATGCTGACCAAAGAAAAGGATTTGCTTTGTTTAACTATCCTTCTGATTTTGCTTCCTTCATTATGTACCTGCAATATTTACTGACAAGCACAACCAACCAAGCAAAATATACAAGTACAAGAGCATGATGTCAATTTTGTTAATATAAGGATTCCATACTATCTTAGAGGGTGAATTTCTAGGGTTTTCAAATACAACCCTAACCAGCTCTAGGGTCATGATGTCATACCCTAAACTTCATTCAATTCTTTCCTTGCCAGGATTTTCCATACATCTTAGACTACCTACAAACTCTAGAAATCAAGAGTTAGGGTTTCTAAGAGGGAATAGTCAAATTAGGGTTAGGGTTTCCACATGACTACAGTTTCCAAATGCTAACTAGGGTTTACAAATCCTAGTTACCAACAACAACCTTCAACAAGATGAAGACTACAAAACCCTAGAATCAAACATGTCAGAAAACCCTAAAACAATACATGTTAGACCCTTTATGCATAAAAAACAATCATACATACCTTATAGACAAGGACTACATATCTTAGTCCTCCATGATTACTGGAAGTGTACTGCAAAGCCTTGTTTTAGATGCCACGATCTTCCCACTGATTTCAAGAATGAAAACTACAAAGATGCCAAAGCATTAGAGGAAATTTCAACCTAAAAGTGGTCTCCTAAAAAAAAAAAATAGTTAAAATAATAAAACAAGAGTTATGAATTTTGGAGGGAAAAGAAGAAAACTACATTTTTATTGTACTTTTGTCTTATCTCCTAATAGGTTTACTCAAATTTCAAGTTTAGACACTCATTTGATGTGGAATTGAATTCCACATCCAACGAGTACCCATTATGCATACTTCTAAGAAGACCCACAACGATAAAAATTGAAAATACATTAAAAAGTGTGTTGAACATGTTTTTTAATGTATCTTCAATTTTTATCGATGTGTGCCTTCTCATAAGTATGCATAATGGATACTTGTTGGATGTGGAATTTAATTATGCATCCAATGAGTGTCTACCCTTGAAGTTTGAGTGAACCTATAAGGAGATAAACCAAAACTACAATTAAAAAGAGTAGTTTTTTTCCCCTCCAAAATATTTACATGTACCTCTTTTTAAATTTAAAGGATTTTGATTGGTTTACATATTATGTAAATGAAAATTTCATGGGCACTTTTAGGCTGAAATTTCCTCTAATGCCAAAGTCTGCCTTCAAAGATATTGTTACTTCCATTGATTTCCAAGTCTAACGCCAAAACAAGATGCTCTTCATAAGGTAACTACTAGATGTTTTGATTTCTACTGTCTTGTACTTCCATTAGTTTCAAAGTTTCACAAAAGTCCCTTGATGTTAGACTTTTAAACTTTGAAGCTTATACCATCAACCCTTCAAGCTTCTTCCACAAACCTTTGATCATACGAACAGAGGAAATTTTCCCTCTGGTTAGGGCTTCAAGACTGATATTTCTTTTCAAAAATAGTCCTAGACTTACTCCAAACTATTGTGTCGGCACTTCATCTAATATGGTCAACACTTAGTTATTTATTTGAGCCTTTTGCCCTCCATGATAGGGATCTCGACTCTTTAAAAGCTACAAGACTATGCCTTTTGAAAATGACGATATGGTTACTTTAGGAGTGTTTTTTGGCCTTTCCATTTCCTCGGCCTCTTGGCACGGGTCTGCAACTTAGATCCTCTTACTAGGTATTCTCTTCGTTGGACAGGATGATTGATATTAGTCCATACAACCTTTTCTTTATTTTCTTTGTATGTACAGGACCTAGACTTGAAGCCATGCCTTTGAAGATAAGGTTGCTTTCTCGGCCTCTTTTAGATACCTCTAATATTTGAGTCCAAAACCTTTGATTCAGCCTATTCCCTTTCTAAGACTTCGCTTCACCGTTCGCTCTACCACGGGGATCTACATCCCTCTAATCTGCACTCAAATAGTCTCTTGTAAGCCTTGACATAATGTTTAGTCAATCCCAAAATTTTGTTGACCTTTACCTCAAAGATTTTCAGCCTATACATAGAGCCTTTCTTGATTTGAAAAAGGTCTTCAGCACAGTGATCTTCTAGCTGCCAAAGATCACTAACCAAGCTCTGATACCATGTTGGAAAATCAATAAAGGCAGCATCTTAACTTATTATTTTTCATTATATAGCATTTACTTGTGATATTATTATTCTTCCTCCTGATTAAGATTATGTTCTCATCATCAAATAAATGCCAAAACATGAATATCACAACTATAAAGAGAGAGACACCAAAAATAAGCTCAAGCTAGAGAAAACCCCTCATAGGGGAAAACCCAGAAAAATTTCTTCATTCAGAATCAACTTCAAAGGAGACTTCCAAGACCAAGACAAGACATTGACTTTCAAGACCAAAACCAATATCATTGCTTCCACCAAAAAACAAGCCATCCAGCCTTCCAACCTTCTAACAATGCATGACAATTTCTCCAAAGAGCAGTGAGGCATTAACTCTTCAAGACGAGGCTCTTCTAGCCTTTTGATATCACACATAACCTCTGTGATCCCTTCCTATAATTTCAGACCTGTACAGAGCCCAGAAACCCTAAATTTTTCCCTCATGTGAACTAAAACAAATAATAGATCTGGGGTCAAACTCTTCTAAGATTTATCTTCTTCTTTGTTCGACTTTTCCTTGCTCTCTAGAGCCTTTTCATTCCTTATCTAGCCGCATATAGAATAGAAGAGATGTGTGTTTGTATGTCTGTCCAAATGGAGGTTGAAGTCCTCTTATTAAGTTATTTATGCCTTTCTCATGGCTCTTAAAGCCTACATTAGGCTGACTTGAGGAACGCTCGCCGACTTGGTCTTAGGAGCAAATAAAATACATGATACATTGATAAATATTTTCCTGTTGATACAAATGGACCATGACTCAATACAAAAACCTAGAAGCACTCAATGGGTGCTTTGACCTAGAGACAAATGACTTTGAACATGAAACCCATGCTTAATAAAATAATTTTTCTTTTACAATATTTTTCTTTTTCTTCTTTTTGACAAATATAAGAATTACATCATGTCATGAGCCAAACAATAATTATGAAGACCGATACTAGTTACATTTTCTAATAGCCCTTGGTCATGCAATGTGCCTTTGGTGGCTCCAACTATGGCCATGTTCTTGTGCTCTACCAGCCCGTTTTGCTAAGAATTATATGGTGTGGTCAACTCCCTCTTGATGCCCTACTTGGCACACAACTCCTTGAATGTGTTTGAGGTATATTCCCCACCATTGTCAAACCTGAAGGCCTTGATCTTTCTGCCAATCTAGTTCTCAACCAAGGCTTTAAACTCCAGAAACTTTGAGAAGACCTCATCCTTCTTCTTCATGAAAAATATCTTGGTCTTTCTCGAGTGATCGTCTATGAAGGTGACATAATATTTGTACCAACTAAGGGATACTACAGAGAAAGGACCACATACATCTTAATGAACAAGGTCCAAGATACCCTTGGCCCTGTTGTCTCTGCTAAGAAAAGATGACTTGGCATACTTTCCAAGTGTACTACCCCTATACACCTCATGTTAATCCACACTACACTGTGGCAAGCCTGTTGTTATCTCCTTAAGAATTTTCAGCACTCCATGGTGCCAATGTCCCATGCGTCTATGCCATAACTCCCCAAGCTCGTCGTCTGAGTCACAGGTTCCTCTACTAATCAATGTTGCAACAATCTCAAACTCTAGCCTGTATAGGCTCTTGTGCCTAACCCCGATCTACATTGACACCTTGTAGTCTAAGGGTTTTATAAAAACCCTTCCCTGTCTAAAGGTAACCTTGTACCCCTTATCCTCCAATGTTGAAAGTAAAACGAGGTTCTTCTTGAGCCTTGGTATGTAAATAACATCTCTAAGATATAGAGGGTATCCAAATTCCCTCTCAACATGAACTGTACCAGTAACCTCGACCTGGTACTTCCCATCTTAATATCAAATTGCATATGCTCTGACATTTTATTGAAATACTTCTTGTGTCCCATCATATGACAAGACACACCATTGTCCACATACCATAAACCAATAGACAAAGAACCTTCCATATAGGCAATGAGTGAGAACTCCTCAAAAAGAGAGGAAAATTCGTCTATCTCTGCAGAGACTGCCACTTAGTCCTTCTTGGACCATCTCTTCCTGTTAGGGAATTTAGTAGCGTAATGCCCAAATTGGTGGCACGAATAGCACTTGATCTTATTGAGATCCTTTTTTTTCTTCTCATCTTTGGAACTCAATTCTCCACCACCACCGCTCTTTTTACCCTTGGACTTGGTCCCATTGTTGGCTAGAGAAAAAATTTCTTCATTTTCCTTGTTGTTAACATGAGATCCAACTTGAGCTTGTCTGCAAATATCCTCCTAGACACAGTGGCCCCACAAATGCTCCTAATCTAGAAAGTTTTCTCAGGCACATATCCCATCTATGAAGGCTTACCACAACTTGGTGAAACCCAACAGAGCAAAATTCACCAAATCCCTATCTGGAACTCTCACCCACACCAGCGAATTCTTCCTTTACCTTGGCGAACTGGGTGAGGTAAGTGTTGAGAAATCTATAGGGCAATAGTTAGGATGATTTCTCTTTTTCTTGATAATTTATTTTCATGACTTTTTATTTTTCCTTACATATTCGCTTCTTCACTTATTATTATGTTTATGTATCATCAAACAGCTACAAAAACAAGAAGAACAATAGTAGACAAGAACAGAGAATGTAGGTTGTAAGCCAAGGTCAAAACCTCTCCACTTGAGAGGAAAACCCGCAAATCTCTTCTCTTCTTATAGATTCTTCAATTGATGAATTCCAAGACCTCTAGACCAAGACCAGTATCCTCTAAGACCAAGTCCAACCCTTCTGGATGATGTGCTTCCTTTGTCCAAGTCAAACCCAGTCAAATCTCTTCTAGCAGCACAACTTTGACCCCTAGCTTCAAAATTTCGACCTCTACTGCAAGTCTGGAATTTCTTGCCCTCCCAACAGCAAATGTTGCCACACGTGTGAGCTTATTTTGGCCTCCAAAGGCTTCTTCAGACCTTCACTTGGCTTTCTCCTTCTTCTGGTGCTTGAAGATGACCTAATGTAACCTTCGATGACCTTCTTTCTCTTCTTTCCTAAAGATCGAACCTGTAGAAGAAAAACCCTAATCCAACAGCATAAACCCTAACCTTCCTTCGCACATGTGAGAGAGAAATAGCCCAGAAACAAGCCTTCTTCGTCCCCTTCCTTCTTCGCTGCCTTCTTGCTCTTATTCTTCACTTAAATGATTGAATAATGAAAAATGTCTTCTAAGGAAGTCGAGTTCCCTCCTTTATATAGGCTTCTAAAGGTGGATGTGGCTCCTCAAAATAGGCCCACTTCCCAGCAGCCAAGCCAACTTGGTCTTGAAGGGTGTTTTGACACTTTTGAGAAAAATAATTTTCTTTACAAGTTACAATGTGCCCAATGGGGCCTTCAACTTATGACAATGACTCTTTTGACTTTTGACCTAGGACAAATCCTAGAAGCACTCAATGGGTGCTTAACCTATAAAATAAAAGACCTTGAGCATGAAACCCATGCTTCAAAAATAATAATAATAATTTTCTTTCATTTTACAATATACAAGAATCAAAAGTACATTTCAAATTTATGAAGACCAAGCCTAGTTACACATTTTTCAACACTCCCTCTTAACTAGGGAGATATTCATAAATGGTACATGGACATTCTCAATCTAAAGAGATATCATAAGAAAATTCAAATTGGTAACCCATTTGTTTAGCATCATATCAACCAGCATTGTCATATACCAAGGCCTTGACTAACAGCTCTATCTCTCCACAAGATCAAAGCACAAGTTGGCAAGACCAATGATTTATAGACAACATCATCATTGACTATCAAGGCACATGCCCCACCCAAGTGTTCATAGAGTATGTCCTTCCTTGGACTATTCTTATCTTGGATAGCTAGTCCTCAAATAATAGCAGTCCTCGACTACTCTTATCTTGGATGCCCTACCTCATCCTCAAAGAGTATCGAATGTCAGATGCTTACACAATCCTCCATTATGCCTTCCCAAGTGAAGACAAGAATAATGTGCCTATCTCTCCCTCTCAACTAGGGAGGATATATCAACCAAACCAAGCTTCTTTCTCAAATTCACAAGCTTCTTAGGAAGAGATTTTGTCAATATGTCAGCTACCTACTCATCGGTGGAGATATATTGTAGCTACAGTACACCATCTTGTACTAGCTTCTGAATGTAGTGATACTCGTTGTTGACATGCGTTGTCTTTCCACAAAAAAATGGACCTTCATACAATCTTATACAATTGGTGCAATCACAATGTATCACTGTAGGATCCATTGGTCCTTCAAATAAGTCGGACAACAGCGTACTCAACCACTCAGCTTCTTTGTTTACTTCACAAGTCGCAATATATTCAGCCTTGCCACTACTCAAAGCAACTGTATCTTGCTTTGTGCTCATCCATGAGATCATGGAGGATCCCAAACTAAAACATCCTCCCATAGTGCTTCTTCCATCTTGCTCACTGCCTCCCCACTCGAAATCTATCTATCCAATCAAGTGGACATCGTTCCTCCTATCATATTTCAGGAAGTAGTGGATTGTTCCTTGCAGATATCTCAATATGTGCTTGGTTGTTATCCAATGATCATGCTTCGGCTCCACTTGGAAGTGACTAAGAACATTCACTGCAAAACATGTTTGGTCGACTATTCACCAAGTACATCAGTGAGCCAATCAATTGTCTATACTTGGTAGGATTCATTGCGCTAGATTTGGAACTCATTAGTCTCTTCAAGTTTGTTGAAGGAAATGTAACTAGGTTCAGTCTTCATAAATGTACTTTTGATATTTGTAATTATTCAAGAAAAGAAATATTATTTATTATAATATACGTCAATGAGTTTATTTCTCATTGAAGTAGGTCTAGCACATGTCAAAGTGCTATGGGTGAGTCAAAGAGTCAAAATAATTATGTTGAAGACCTTAAGGGTATGTTACATTATGTATACTCATGTATAAAAGTCAAAGAAGACACCTCCAAGCAAAGTCAAGTATCCTCCAAGCATAGACACCATCAAAAGAAGCAATGGCACCATTAAAAACACCTATTGCAGCAAGAAAACCAAGTCGGCCTCAAAGTTACAAGTCGACCTAAAAGGAGGGACAGACATCTATATATAGAGGTTGTCCATTCCCTCAAAATGAGAACACATTCCTCTGAAATCTGCGAAGGTACAAGGCAAGGGAAAGGGCACCAAAAAGACAAGAAGAAGGTCTCCAAGGCAGCAAAGAAAGGAAGGATAAAACCGAAGTGTTAAAGGGCTAGTTACAGCCACATGTGTGAGGAAAGGAAAAGCAGTCTCTGCGGTTATGCCAGCAGAAAGTTACAGTTCACCATATCTCATTGTTTAGGGTGCAAACTAGGCCTACAAGGCCTCTCTCTCAAGCATGGAAGAAGGGTATGCAAGTGAAGGGTGGAAGGTAAGTCTAACATAGTTTTGTGAAGAAAATCCCCCACACATGCGAAGAATTACGGCTGCATTATTGCTGCCCTAAGCCTGCAATAGTTGTCAAGAGAAAAGAAGGCTCGGTTGGAAGGCTATAAGGTCATCATCCTAAGGTAGAAAGACTCCATCTCAAGCGAAGGAAGAAAAGGTCAAGGGTTCATCCTAGAACACACAATCTAAGGTCTCTACAATTGTCGGAAAAAGTGCCGAAGGGAGGAAGACAAAGTGCTGGAAGGAAGAGGATGAAGTGTTGCAAGAGGAAGTGATCTTGAAAGGATTGACTTGTGCTTGGAGGATCTTCTAGTCAAGAGTATGGGGTTTGGCATTGATCAATAGAAGCTTCAATAAGAGAAACTCACTAAAGGGTTTTCCTCTAAAGAGGAGAGAGGTCTTGGCCCTTGCAGAGAGCGAACATCTTATGTTCTTGTTCTTATGTTCTGGTACTAGTTTGATGAAGTACACAAACATGCACTAATAAGAAGAAGAAGAAGAAGAATAAACTAACAAGAAAAAGTAAAAATACTCCACAAATTGTTATCAAGTAATGAAGAATCACACTACACTACTTTGCCCTAAGATTCTTCAACATGGTATCAGAGCTAAAGATGACACATCAAGGAAAGGGCAACTCAAGAACACTCATCAAGGAGAAGCATTTACTATTGAAGTTTCTAATATAAACTAACAAGAAAAAGTAAAAATACTCCACAAATTGTTGTCAAGTAATGAAGAATCACACTACACTACTTTGCCCTAAGATTCTTCAACATGGTATCGGAGCTAAAGATGACACATCAAGGAAAGGGCAACTCAAGAACACTCATCAAGGAGAAGCATTTACTATTGAAGTTTCTAATTTTACTTAGTTTAGAAACCCTTCATGCACTTTATCTAATTTATTCCTACCTACTTGTTATTTTTCCTTAACAAGTTATTTACAAAGTAAATACTGAAAATAAACACTAGTGCATGCT
>APFE031489063.1:0-13342 GCA_000404065.3 Pinus taeda
AAACAATAAAGAATAATAATAATAACATAAATAGATAAATAATTATAATAACATAAATATATTCAAACAATAAATATATCATGATATTATTATTAAATAAAGAAAATAAGATTAATTATATAAAGAAGGTCGACTTATACTCAACAACCCTCCTTCACCTTATTTATCTCTCGCTTTTCTCTTCTCTGTATATCAGTCCTGATGATGAGTCTTGGTCTAGGCTCGAAACGTCGACAAATAATAATGAAGAACACTGTGGATTATCCGAATTCAGTTTCTCAAAAACCACTCCACAGAAACCTACAAACTAAAATCCATGAGCTCTGTTGGTACCATTTCATTACCCTCTTTTTCTTCTAAAAACATCATCAATTGCCTATCTTTTCCCTCCATAGACCCCTTTACATCCATTGAAATTGATTAGTTAATAGCGTTATAGTTGTTAGTTTGCATTAAGGTTAATTTATGAATTTTTATGTTAGAAATTAGGAATTTTTAACAAAAAGGTCTCAGGAAGATATCACATCCTGTAAATGGTTTATCATCTGACACATGGCATGACAGGCAAGCCAAAGCAATGGATAAGGACAAGCTCCTGAATGTACAAGCATGAAGAAAAATCGATTTTACAACAGATCAAAAGCTCCTACTTAGGCGGTCAATGCTGGGACAAGGCCCAGCCTTTTGGTTACGAAGGCAGTAAAAGCCATGGTTTCTAAATCGGTTTCGTTTTGCCTTTTTGGAAATCATTTTGTCTTTTTGGAAACTGGTTCATCTTAGAATGACCGCAAATCATTCCACTGTAAAAGCAGGAACAACTGCTTCAATGAATGTGCATTCGACTCAAGATAGGAAGGCAGATAAAAACTCTTTATCGTTTTTTGTTTTCGGGACATGTTATGTTACCTCTGTGTATTGTTTTAAAGAACCGAATTCATATATGTGATTGCAACTCTTAGTGTTTGAATACAATTACGATTTCACTCCAGCGTTGTCTATGCGTTAATCTTGTCGATTGATTGAACTCATTCCAATGTACCATTGAAACGTGGACGGGCCCTGCGTGGATTGGTATGCTGTGCCTTTCGTTTTCATTACTTTTGAATTTATATAGAACGGATGTCGTTTAATGTCATTTTCATAGCTCTTGAATTTACACAGAACGCATACTGTTGATGTTATTTCCATGCTAATGATTTTGTCAATTTGATTATGATTTCTCACAAATGGAATCTATGGTGCTTGCTTAAAGATATCATCGTTAGATCATTGAATCAGGTCTTGTAAGGGATTTGATCCAGCGTTATTCTTTAAGGCATTTCATGAACTCTGTTTAAGTATGTATTTTAAGTTCAATGTGTTTTTGATTTCTTTATGAGTGCTTCAGTATTAACTAGACAGAGTTTTGTGCACAGCATCCTTGTAAGAGGATTCAAATCTCAGTCTAGTTATACTTTGTATCTCTGGAACAGTTAGATAATCTAGGTAATCTAGGTTGCGTGCTTGCTTGAGAAAGCTCTTTTTCCCTCCAGATCTTAAAAATGACGTAGCTAGGGCTACTAGAAACCTTTTCGCATGAAACGAAAGGGCTTCTTCACTAGAACAGATGCTCCTAACACAATAGAGCAGTCCTCTCGGCCCGAAAGTTGTCAGAAACAGTAGATCTAGGAAACGACAGTTGGATGCAGTTCTACCGGCTTCAGATTTGGATCACCAACGGACGCGGCCCTCAAATAGTTCTGATTACCATTTGTAGGACTTTACAAGGATAAGTTATCAGACAGAAACACAAAGGACACCGCTCACAAATAGATCAAGAATCAATCACCAGATTTTTGACGTGGTTTAAAAACCTCGCGGGAAACAGTCCCACGGCCTGAGCCAATGCGGGCCACTTCACGCGCCATTTATTAATAAAAGAATTAAATTTTACATAAGCTTCTCTCATGAACAGTTAACCTACAAATTGACCTCCATGCTCCTTTAAATAGAGATCATGGACCAATCGGGTGTTAAGCGGATTCAAGTGTCAGTAATTACGAGGAGAGAATGACCTCGGATCGCTACATATCGTGACCGTCGGATTGTAAGTTACAAAAGTACATAGTAAAGAAACACACTTTACCTAACTCTACACTAGACCAAGTTATACTTAACTATTTCCTATGTGTCGGAATATCCTAACACATATCACGCTGAATAGGCTTCCATGGTCCTCTTGGAGCTACATACAATAGCTGCAATGGAAATTGACTTGCTTCTTTGCCCTCTTGGTAAACTTCCTTCAACCTTGGTAATGATGGACAATGTTTAACATCATGTGATTCTGCAACACAAATATCAGCATTTTCTTTTCCTTCATCTTCCATTCTTAACATTTCTACTTGTTTTGTTAGATTGCTAAGAATTTTTGTTTTAAAATCATCAAACAAATTTCCAAGTTTAGCTTGACTTACTGATCTTGATGTTGATTTACCTACTCTTGCTTTTCCTCTTGATATGTGTTTGCATGTTTCACAAATTTTCTCAAGTGATAATTGATATAAATCACCTCTACTCATGAGATTAAGGAGATCAATCTACTCATCCCTAATTGTACTAAGTAAGAGGGTTTCTAGTGTGTCAAATCCTAAATGATGTAGTTTTTTCCCTCTTAAGATTATACATAAACCTCTCTATTAGATCCTCTAGACTCTCATCTTCGCTTTGATTCATTCTAAAGATTTCTTCTTTAAGATCACGATCTTTATATTTTTCTATAAATATATTTTGCATATCATTCCATAAGCTTATTGAATTAATCCCTAACTCATGAACCATCAAAGAAATCTATCCTTCAATGTTGCCGGAAACAATCTTAGTTTTTGAGATTTTAATAAGTAACCATAAGATCTACAAACAATTTCAAATTCAAAGAGAAAGGTTTATGGATCCTCTAACCTTAGACCATGAAATTTTGGAAGAAAAGAGGGCGGGATGTTCTTCATGTGCACACTACCATCAGTATCTTGAATAGGAAATTCGAGAGTATATTCCTCATTGTCATCATATCCATCCATTTCTTCTACATTCTTTGTCATCTTCTTCTTCTACCTGCAAAAGTGAATGGTGATGTGGCTCTTACTGCACCACGTGATCAATTGGGGGGGTGGGTTGGTGTTGGAGATTTTTTGTTGTTGTTTTTATGATTGAATGAAAACACTAATGTAATGTACTTTTCTATTTTTGAAATGAAAAATGCCTAATGCAAATATTTTTTGTTTTTGCAAAAAGTAAAAATAAATTAATCAACTAGGGAAGAAACAATGCATACTTTGACACCTCCCCGGAAATGACACAAAAAAGTGATGAGCCTTGGTATTGCAACAAGAATGTTTCAACTCCCAAGGCCACTGACTTTAATTATCAACCCAGGGTTCATACAAACTTAAGAGGTGTCAGCACTATATGTGCGGCATACAATGTGTCCTTCCTTTGTTGTCATGATGTAATGGAATGCATGTTCTGAAGTCAGGCCCTAAACTAATTGCAAAAATGAAATGTTCGAAATGGAACCTTAACCTATTGCAAAATGGAACCTTAACCTATTGCAAGAAAGAAAGTACAAGGAAAGAAACAAAAATTCAATGCTAAATCACACCATTTCCTAATTGACCACCAAGAAACTATGCTTTGCAATAATGTTAAATTATCATGAACCAAATGTTACTATTTAAGCATGGAAATAAGAGGCATAAAACATCACTAATGTGCAAGTAAAGGGACTGAAATAAATCTATTTTTGTTTTTTTGTCTTTTCATGCAAAATCAAGTATGCAAACTAATTTCCTTTGGTGATGTGGCAAGTGAATTAAGGATGTTGGAGGATGGATGGAAGGTTTAGGAGATGGTTGGATGGTGTGGGAGACCCTTGGGAGGCTTTTGGTGACTTCCTAGAGCTTTTCTCTCAATTCGGCCTCAAAACAAGCCATTTCAGGAAAACCTATAGGATGTACTAGAAACCTACAAGATGATCTTGTAGGAATTACAGTAAACCTATAGGATACAACCAAGAGAAAGATGTGAGGTGTTGGAGGTGATGGGTGGAATGGGGTGGGAAAATTCCTAGGATTACTCAGAACTCAAAACCAAAGTCAGGAGATGGATGTATTCGCTCAAAAGCTTGGAGAAGTTTCCTTGTGAAATGATGAAATTGGTGAGGATTTAATGACCAAGAAAATCAAATCCAAATTGGATGGGACAAATTTTTTGATTGAATAGGATGTCTTAGGTCCCTATTCCAAGTGGAATCACTCGAAAAGACCTTTGTTAACCCATGTAAAAAAAAATAAAAAAACATTACTAGTCGAAAATCTAGAAATTCGAAAACTAGTGAGCTAGTAAATCTAAAAAATGCCTAACCAAATCAAGTGCAAATGCAATGGGGTAATTTTTGTTATGAACTAGAATGTTTTTGTGATCTAATGCAAGTGGAATCAATTCGATTGAAGCTCGTTAACATGCTCTAAAAAAAAGCAGAAATTTATTGTTCTTTGCTAGAAAGGAGGTCTAACAATCTAGATTTGGGAATACGAAGACTAATCCAAGCAACTCAATGATTCCTATGAACTTCCAAAGCTTTTCCAAGGACGAAATAATGTTTTTGATCCTGTAAAAGAACTTACATCAACCATTTAACTCAATCCTACAACAAGAAATCATTAATTCTAAATGCAGAAATAAAAAGAAATAAAAACAAGAGATACATGTGAATAAGCAATGAAAAGAGAGAAAGAAAATGATACAAAAGGGCTTTGAGGTTTCTGGGATGGCCAATCCCAAGGACACTCAAAGACCTATGGAGGAGGACAAGATTTAGAAGTTGAACATGACACCAATCTTCATTATTCCATCAATACAATTACATCCCTACAAGAAAATACAATGGAGTTGTAGAAAGACAAGCTGTCTCCACAATAACACTAATGAAAATCTCTCTCTAGAGGCAAATTCGACTTAGTACTTATTAAAAATGATTAGGAAGCATTCCCCGTGAATGGAGGAAGTTTTCCCCACCAAAATCCTTTGATTAGTGGATCTAGTCCCCAATACTAGGAATTTGCATTAAATGGTAAGGAACACATTCCTAGATTTTCTCAATCATTCCATAGAGACAAATTCGACTTGGTACTTATATAAAATAATTAAGAATCATTCCCCATGGATGGAGGAAGATTTCCCCATCAAAATCCCTTGATTAGTGGATTTTCTCCCCTGATTGGTGAATTTGCTCCCTTGATTAGTGGAACATATTCCTAGATTTGCTCAATCATTGGAGTTCCACAATTTGTGCCATAATATCTTGTTGAATTATTATTTAGTATTGATCCTCCAGCAGTAGGGAACAAGTCCCTAAATTATCTCCTCCTCCAACTCTTCTTAATCTGCCCAATATTCTCGTAATATTCCACAAAAATAAATAATATTAGGCACAAATATCCAATTATTCATAAACCTTCCTAATGAATATATTAAAGTTAAAAATAAATTATCTAATGCAAAAAGAGAGGTTTAATGTGCTAAAGGATGGTCATAGGCCTTAATTTATGTTTTAAATTAGAGGATTGGGCCTTAATTTATGTCTAATTTAGAGGCCCATAAAAAAGAATGAACTGCTTGGTCTATGGCAGGGAAGAACATGGAGAGCCTATGGCTAGACGCTATTTGTACAGATAAGCATTCCAGCTTATGTTTTATGTGAATTCATACTTTGTAAATCCTAGTTAGTAATCTATAATATGTTGTGTATTGACTTAATGTATTGTGATAATTATGGGTGATTTTGCCATAAACTCTAGTTTCAAGGTAATGTAATGGTTATCATTATTAATTATAATTTCATTGTGTAATTATATGGATGTAAATATATGTTTCCCAAGCCACAAATTATACCTAGTTTGGTTATAAAACCCTAATTATGTGAATTATAGGTTACATATGACTAAATAAATATTTACGATAAGATTGAAACATGGATAAAATGTGCGCCAAATAAAATGGGCTTTAGTAGAGCAAAGGTTAATAATAATTATCAATTATAAACTTCGGCAGGGTTAACAATGGATTTACTAGTGAGGACTCGGGACAGGCTTCATTGTGTTACGCAGTGGGGGGTTAGGGACATTAAAATGTAGTATTGGAGCTCAGTTCCAACAGTGGGTCTGAATTGGGCTATGCTACAGGTTATCCACCATTTATTTGACGAAAGTGTCAAAGGTGTAATAAAAAAAATGCTATAATTTTGAAGGTCGAGGCCACTAAGGGTACCTGAGAGAGTTTCAAAGGAATTATAGAGTGATATTTGAAAGCTTTCTAGGTTGATTAGATCAAAATATGAGCCAGAGTTGAAGGTTTACAAATTGATCATTAGTCGTTTGATAAAAGTTTTGGTGACTGGGATAGTGTAAATTCACTTCGTAATTAGATTATAGAGGCCAAGAAAGGCACAATAAGGGTTAATCGACCTAATTTTAGGGTTTATTTGTTGAAATTGAATTATTACGGCTCAAAGGGGTAAAATTTGTGCTCAAGTATTGCCCCGTGGAAAAAAAAAAAAAAGGTTTTATTTTATTTTTTAATAACTTTGAAATTTTAATTTACATATATAATGTGATTATATATGTATAATAAATCAAAATCTCCTTATGTAGAGATGGTCAATAGTATTTAATTCGAATTGGGGTTCAAAGATTTTATGTTAAGGGTTATAACTAGATAACGCCCGTGTCAAATGTATGACATGCGCCGAAGGAACTAAGATGATGAAGTATTGAATGATGTATAAAGTTGAAGGGTATATAAGTTATGTAAATGGTGTGTTAAACGTAGTTCTACCTATGTTTTTGAACTTCCCTGTCAAATGTGTGGTGTTAAATCTAAATATAATTATATGTTCACTTATTTAAAACCCGACCAATGAATTAAGGGGTTGAGAAAGTACGAAGTTGAAAGGAGTTTCATTTTAAAGTTTCGAATGAGGTACAAAGTTGAAAGGTGTTTCATTTTAAAGTTTTGAATGAGGTACGAAATTGAAAGGAGTTTCATTTTAAAGTTTCGAATGAGTTATGAAGTTGAAGGGAGTTTTATTTTAAAGTTTCGAATGGGGTACGAAGTTGAAAGGATTTTCAATTTAAAGTTTGGAATGAGGTACGAAGTTGAGGGGTATATAAGTTATGTAAATGGCGTGTATGTTTTACATGTGTTTTTGAACTTCCTTGTCAAATGTGTGGTGTTAAATCTAAATATAACTATATCTTCACTTATTTAAAACTCGTTTGATTAATTAAGGGGTCGAGAAAGTACGAAGTTGAAAGGGGTTTCATTTTAAAGTTTAAATTTTAATCATGTTTATATATATTGTTTTTATATATGTGTATAAACATATATATTTTACATATATAAAACACCCCCGTTATGTGAAAAAAAAAAAACTTTGCTTTGGGCCGCAAGTGCTAAATCCAAGGGGTGGTCGAATTGTGGGGTTCAACATTGTTTGAATAATGTTATTCATGCATGGGGTATAACATAATGTTTATTAATAAGGTTGGCAATCAAGATCATTGAATGGTGTATTGAGATAACATAATGATTATATATAACACTACAAGTTTAACCTATGTTATACATACCTACTGTTGATCCCTTACCTACTAGAAGGCGAATGAACATGTTTTTGATGTGTGTGTGTGTGTGATTACATTTGCACTTGAATATCTCTATAACGGCAGGAGGCACAATACATAGGATTATATATTTGTTTCTATAATGGTGATGGCGCATTTTAATATGTGTATTTACATATATGTAAATATATTTATATGTGTGTACATAAGCATTTGATTAACTTTTGATCAATGTATGGTAACAATGCATAAGGATAGAGGTCGAAACCATGAGGGCATAGTGTAGTGGCAACAACCTTAGAGGCATTGTGAGGCCATAAGGGACGTAACTCTACAACCAGAGCATAATTGCAGGAGTGGGCTTGAGCCTCGGTCTTGGAAAGCAAACGTGGAACCATGTCAGGGCGGTGTCGAATCGTGATAGCAAACCCCCCCTTGTTTGTACACCTAATGGGAGACACCCCCCCACTTACCGTTGATTTAACGTATCGAACGAGCTCCGTTGATTTGGGGACACGAAACCCTGAAGGGAATTATGATAACGGACCCCCTAGTGACAATAGCATGGGAGAGGGGGGCTCCGCATTTGAATCTGGATCACTCGTTTTGTTGCCAAGTCCTCAACCATTGGTTTATCATGGTCTAAGTATAAGTAGTATTTATAAGTGGGATGATGTATGAGGAGGGCCCATAAAGGATTCAACAAGGTCATATATATATATATATATAATGTAAACTTTGTTCAGGTTGGTGCTGAGGAAGCATGAAGGGAGTGTTGTAGGCCCCGCCTTTTCATATATATGTTAAAAAAAATATACAGGACACTTGGTTTGGCTTAAGTTTGTTGTGGCTTGATATACATATATATTTTTGTTATATACATAAAATGTGGAGGATAAGGGCATGGTGGACATGGAAGGACCCGCATATTAATACATTGGAACATGAATTTATAACTTTATATTATAACTTCGTCGAATGGTAGGGGTGCATGACCCGGTCATGGGTATGTTGAAATGGGGTAAGCCCCCATAGTGTGTCATTAGAAGAACATCAATGAGTGTATGGAGGGGTCTTGGGAGGGCCCACTCCATCTCTATTATTTTTCTATTAATACTTAAAACATGTATGGGTCGTGAGAATGGGACCAAGTGTAGGGCCATGATCGGAACCATATGGTGAGAATTTGACATATGGTGGTCACATGGCCACGTCGAAACCATGAGTCCATGAGTTCACTCATGGCAAGCTTCCGCGTGGATTCTCTCTCTCTCTCTCTCTCTCTCTCTCTCTATCTCTTTATATATATATATCTATATATATATAGTCGATGCATAGAGCCGAGCTAGCATGCTAGCCACATGAGAAAGAGAGGTCACTAAACCATATTACCTTTAATGAGGATGTGAGGTAATTCTAAGCAAAACAACGAATAGTTACTAAGTTGGTAAAGATGTATATATGTCGCAGACAGTTAGTTATTTGCTGGAAAAAGGCAGTTACAAGCTTGTTGGTGGTAGGAAGAATTTGAAGTTTCAAGTATATAAAGAATGAGGAAAAGTGTTTAAAATTCAGAGGGCCACTGTTTTCAACCTATAAACTAGATTTCAACATATGACTAGCCAAAAGAAACAAGTTTTTTAAGTATGTCTTAATTACCCACCTATAATTTTATTATGAGGCCGAGGGTTCTGAGAAAAGTTACGAGAATTGTGAAGGAAGCAGTAGATTCAGAGGATGGAAAACTCTGGAAAGAGGCCATGGTTGATGAAATGGGATCTTTGCACAAAAAGAGGCTTGGGATTTGATGGAGTTGCTGGCTAGAAGGAAACCCATTGGCAGCAAATGGGTGTTCAAGAAGAAGACAAATGCAGAAGGGAAGGTGGAGAAATACAAAGATCGGTTGGTAGCAAAAGGTTATTCCCAGGTGCAGGGAATTGATTTTGGTGATATTTTTTCTCCTGTTGCCAAGGTAACTTCTATTAGATTACTTTTATTTGTTGCAGCTACTTTTGATTTTGAGGTAGAATAGATGGATGTGAAGACAATATTTCTTCACCGAGATTTGGAAGAGGAAATCTACATGAAGCAACCTGAAGGCTTTGCAGTGAAGGGTAAGAAAGAACTAGTATGCAAGTTAAAGAAGTCTCTGTATGGGTTAAAACAGTCACCAAGGATGTGGTATCAGAAATTTGATACATTTATACGGGGACTTGGCTTCACCAGAAGCAAAACAGATCATTGTGTGTATTTTAAATTAATTGGTGGCCATGTTATTTATCTGGTCTTGTATGTGGATGATATGTTGTTGGTTGGAAATGACAAAGAAATTATCCAGGATTTGAAGACCCAATTGTCCTCCAAATTCGACATGAAAGATCTTGGTGCTGCAAACTATATTTTGGGCATGGAAATTAAAAGAGATCGGTCAAAGAGGAAGCTCTCGTTAAACCAGAGGAATTATGTCGATACAATATTACAGAGATTTAATATGAAGGATAGTAAACCGGTGAAAGTTCCTATTCCTATAGGTGTGAGGTTATCTGTTGAACAGTGTCCCGAGACACAAGAAGAGGAAGAGGACATGTCCCGTGTTCCATATGCAAGTGCAGTCAGTAGCTTGATGTATGCAATGGTCTGTACTAGACCAGGCATTACACATGCAGTTGGAGCATTGAGCAGGTTTATGTCAAAACCAAGGAAGGAGCACTGGACAGCAGTGAAGTGGGTTTTCAGGTATTTTCGTGGCACTAGTAATTATGGTTTGTGCTACCAAAGAAGGTCAGGATTGGACAGAGTGTTGGATATTCGTGGCTTTGTTGATGCAGACTGAGCTGGAGATCTAGATCAGAGAATATCTACAAGCGGGTATGTGTTTAACCTATTTGGAGGTGTAGTCAGTTGGATGAGTAAGAAACAATCTGTAGTGGCACTATCAACTACAGAGGCAAAATACATGGCAGCCAGTCATGCAAGCAAGGAAGCAGTTTGGTTCAGGATTGGGGTTCAGTATGGGGTTAGTTAGGGAGCTTATAGGATAGTCTATGATAGCCAAAGTGCATTTTCTGGCAAAGAACCCTGCATATCATTCAAAGACAAAGCACATTGATGTTCAATATCACTTTGTGAGGGATATGATCAAAGACAAAAAGGTGTTGCTGGTAAAGGTGGACACTTTGAAGAATACTACAGATGCATTGACAAAATCTATGAGCTCTGTTGGTACCATTCCATTACCCTCTTTTTGTTCTAAAAACATCATCAATTGCCTATCTTTTCCCTCCATAGACCCCTTTACATCCATTGAAATTGATTAGTTAATAGCGTTATAGTTGTTAGTTTGCATTAAGGTTAATTTATGAATTTTTATGTTAGAAATTAGGAATTTTTAACAAAAAGGTCTCAGGAAGATATCACATCTTGTAAATGGTTTATCATCTAACACATGGCATGACAGGCAATCCAAAGCAGTGGATAAGGAAGAGCTCTTGAATGTACAAGCATGAAGAAAAATCGATTTTACAGCAGATCAAAAACTCCTACTTAGGCGGTCAATGCTGGGTCAAGCCCCAGCCTTTTGGTTACAAAGGCAGTAAAAGCCATGGTTTCTAAATTGGTTTCGTTTTGTCTTTTTGGAAATCGTTTTGTCTTTTTGGAAACTGGTTCATCTTAGAATGACCGCAAATCATTCCACTGTAAAAGCAGGAACAACTGCTTCAATGAATGTGCATTCGACTCAAGATAGGAAGGCAGATAAAAACTCTTTATCGTTTTTTTGTTTTCGGGACATGTTATGTTACCTCTGTGTATTGTTTTAAAGAACCGAATTCATATATGTGATTGCAACTCTTAGTGTTTGAATACAATTACGATTTCACTCCAGCGTTGTCTACGCGTTAATCTTGTCGATTGATTGAACTCATTCCAGTGTACCATTGAAACGTGGACGGGCCCTGCATGGATTGGTATACTGTGCCTTTCGTTTTCATTACTTTTGAATTTATATAGAATGCATTTCCATTTCTTTTGAATACATGTCGTTTAATGTCATTTTCATAGCTCTTGAATTTACACAGAATGCATACTATTGATGTTATTTCCATGCTAATGATTTTGTCAATTTGATTATGATTTCTCACAAATGGAATCTATGGTTCTTACTTAAAGATATCATCATTAGATCACTGAATCAGTTCTTGTAAGGGATTTGATCCAACGTTATGCTTTAAGAGATTTCATGAACTCTGTTTGCGTATGTATTTAAAGTTCAGTGTGTTTTTGATTTCTTTATGAGTGCTTCAGTATTAACGAGACAGAGTTTTGTGCACAGCATCCTTGTAAGAGGATTCAAATCTCAGTCTAGCTATACTTTGTATCTCTGGGACAGTTAGATAATCTAGGTAATCTGAGTGTTAAAGTGAGAGGAAACATACCTCAACCTTCTGTAAAGAAGTACTGTCACCTATCACCACAAACACTTAGTTGAGAATCCTTTATGCCTATAGATTTTAGGCACACGCCTCGAAGTTTGCTTACCCAGTCTGATAATAAATATAGTCTAATCTAGCACCCTAGATTGGCCACTACAAGCTCTGAGAAGTTCTCTTGGTGTAGAGAAACAATGGGAATTGCAGGGCTGGATAAATGACTAAGCTCTCTTGAGGCCCCCTGTGGAAAGGAAACAACAAGTGGGAGAATGTTGGGTTGTGTTATATTCTTTCCACGACTAGCCCACGTAGTTAACTGGGGGTTAGAAGGGGGGCGGAGCCCCCCATTCATTGCATAGCTAGGGTCACAAGGGGTTTGAGGGGTGCAGCTAACCTCACTCTATGGGGTTCGGTGCAGCACCCCCGAAAATTTTGGTTTTGGACCCTATGTTAGGTTTGACAGACCTACCTATGGTTTTGTGCATGACTTTCACATTTGAATCTGGATCACTCGTTTTGTTGCCAAGTCCTCAACCATTGGCCTATCATGGTCTATGTATAAGTAGTATTTATAAGAGGGATGATGTATGAGGAGGGCCCATAAAGGATTAAACAAGGTCAAAGTATATATATATTATATATATATTTATATATATTATATATATATATATATTACTATTATATATAATAAACTTTGTTCAGGTTGGTGCTGAGGAAGCATGAAGGGAGTGTTGTAGGCCCCGCCTTTTCATATATATGTTAAAAAAATATACAGGACACGTGGTTTGGCTTAAGTTTGTTTTGGCTTATATACATATATATATTTTTGTTATATACATAGAATGTGGAGGATAAGGGCATGGTGGACATGGAAGGACCCGCATATTAATACATTGGAACATGAATTTATAACTTTATATTATAACTTCGTCGAATGGTGGGGGTGTATGACCCGGTCATGGGTATGTTGAAATGGGGTAAGCCCCCATAGTGTGTCATTAGAATAACACCAATGAGTGTATGGAGGGGTCTTGGGAGGGCCCACTCCATCTCTATTATTTTACTTTTAATACTTAAAACATGTATGGGTCGTGAGAATGGGACCAAGTGTAGGGCCATGATCAGAACCATAAGATGAGAATTTGACATATGGTGGTCACATGGCCACGGTCGAAACCATGAGTCCATGAGTTCACTTATGGCAAGCTTCCGCGTGGATTCTCTCTCTCTCTCTCTCTCTCTCTCTCTCTCTCT
>APFE031489065.1:0-18682 GCA_000404065.3 Pinus taeda
TAAGGGGGGGAATGTTGACACCTAATCCTCACGATTGGGTGAATTTATGTAAATAATTAAATTAGGAATGTGAACAGTCATCAGGAGATGAACTGAACAGTCACACCCTTTTGTATATAACAATAACATACCTGATGGAATAATAGGAATCAGTTTTTCTGCCAAATGGAGTTACTGCCTGGCCTGACAATTCTTCTATATCGGATGATTGTGTCCATGCCTTGGATCTTAGATTACAGATGATCCTTCTGTATTGGATGGTTGTGCCCATGCCATGGATCCTTTCATATAGTCCTTATTATCCGGATGGATGTGCCCATGCCATAAATTCATGTCTTGCTCTCAAATATATATATAATATAATTATATTATATATATGCATCATTGATTTGAGGTCTCCGACATGCGTGTCCTAGTCCTGCAAGAAGGTCGTAAAACATCTTCGCCATCACTCCCATCTGCCTTCATGATTTCGGGGATCTTTACACAAATTTGTCCACAATCCTGCACTTCCCTGTACATACACGAAGTTCTGTAACATGACCGTTAATGCAGTGTCCATTCATATAGCAATTCAGAGCCTTCTAAGACCTTGATTGGAAAATTCTCTCTCTCTCCTCTCTCTCTCTCTCCTCTTTCTCTCTCTCTATATATAATATATATAATATATATATATATTATTGATGCATCTATATATATATATATATATATAGATGCATCGTTCATTTGAAGGTCTCCTGACAGTGCGTGTCCTCGTCCTTGCAGGAGCTCGTAAAACATCTCATCCATCACTCCTCATTTTGCCTTCATGATTTGGGGGCACCTGTTACACAATATTTTGTCACACTTCTTGCACTTCCCTGTGACATACACCGAAGTGCTTGTAACATGACCATAATGCAGTGTACTCAATCATATATGCAGTTCAGAGCCTTACTAAGACATTGATTGGAAAATTCCTTGAGCTTCCCCTGAAGGAAATAGCTCTTTAAGCCTAATTTGAGCATCATCACCCTTATGAGGCTAAAAACCATGATGGTTGCATGTTGCACTACACCTGACCCGCGATGGCATCGCTTTATTTACTCATATACCTAGGATGATCCCAAAAAGGAAATTTTCCCAAATAGGATGAGAATCTTCGTGATCTAGAAGCTTCTAGAGAGGAGAGTTGGAGGTGGTTTCACATAGATGAGGTCAAAACCTCCTAACTTGACCTCTTTTTCTTATCCCTATGAGCCACCTCCTTGAGACGTGGGCCTAATCCTATCTTTGGAGAAGTCCTAACTCCCTCTCATAGCCTATAAATTCTTCCTCTCCCATTCCTAAATGGTTGGTCAGGTTAGAGGCTGGGTTGATCTATGTCCATTTGCACCCCTATGCTAAGCTTGTGCTTAGAGGCTATTCATTAGACTTGGAGAAGGAGTGTTGGAGAGTTTCTTGGCTTGGAATTGGATTAACACTCAAGGAGAGACTTTCAACATCAAGGCTATGGTTGTAAGCTTCCCCTTTATTCTTTAAATAATAATACAATCGTTGTTTGATCTTCCAAAAATATATATGTTCATGTATGTATTGGTTTGGCATTCCTTGATTAGCGAAATAGGTTATTATTGGATTTTATATTGGTTTTGGTATTCTTTGTTGTCTCTTGGTCACTTGTGCAGGTACGTGAGCACTGGAAGAAGCAAGAACAGGTATGCGACACAAGCGGTTCGAGTATCTCAACAAAGGAAATCGGATTAGCATTAGAGCAAGGTAGGCCTTCTCTCTTGTTCTACTTTTCAATTATAATCTAGGAAGATGTCTAGTTGATTGTCCCTTCAATTGCTAGACCCACTCATTGGGCTAGAGGGATCGTCTCTATCCGCAGAGAGGATTAAACTTGTCAACAAATCCCCTCTGTTCTGTGATATGCGATATCACAATCACAACTGGGATCCTACTGGGGCCTCTTCAGAAACACTTTTCCTTTTGTGATCGTGATATGTGATTATCGCATCGTAACTTTTCTTACCTAGGGTTGATTTGAAACCACTGACCTCTACCTTCTTCGATAAGAGAAATGAGGGACCAATGGTGGCTTGCCACTTGGCACTTTCCCATTTGCTAAAGTTTTTCCATGCCATCTCCTCCTACCACATGTCCAAGTCAAACATAAACTTTGACTTGATCTAACTTATTCATATGAGATTAGATTTAAGTGTCATTCGCGCTATTGGAATCAGGATGATGAGCACTTTGATTCGATGCTAAGCTTATAGAGTTTTTGCCATTTTGAATTTTTGAGCCTTTTACCATGCCACTGGTACTTTTTGAAGATCCACCTAGATCAATCCTCCCCACTAAGAGATTTTGGACCGCCAAAATCCTTTCTCCCTCTCTTTTTATTTCTCTGTCCATCGAGCTTTACTCATATGCATTCCTTTGAAGCCAACACGAATGTACTCCACATCTCCCCGTTGTCAAGTTCTGGTTTTCTGTCAAGTATGATATCTTCAAGCAATTTGTCTAGATACTCTGGTGAAAAATCATCCACTATAGGAATCAGTGCAACCTCTTTGGTATCCATAATCAATGGAGGTTTCTAAAGCTTCAGGTTTTCAACATTTACCATTGAGTATATTTTCATATAAGCGGGAAAATCAAGACGAAAAGCATTGTCTCCAATCTTTGCCCATATGGTGAAGGGACCATATTGAATGGGTCTCAATTTCTTCCCTTCTCCCTTCATTCTATCCTTGTTGATGTGGAGCCATACCTTGTCCCCAACTTGAAATTGATGGTCAACTCGGTGCTTATCATGTCAAGCTTTATACCGAGCATGACTCTTCTCCAACTGCCCCTATACTGCCTAATGAATCACCTATATCCGTTGAGTAAAATTCTATGCTTTGTCCCTATCATCTCATCCATTGCCATCCTCATGTTTCCCAAAGACCATGTCTAAGGGGTTCCTTGGTAGAAAACCAAAACATGTCTCGAATGGTGAGCTCTGTGTGGTTGAATGTGTTGCTCTATTGTATGCATGTTGCACATAAGGAAGTTTTTCATCCCACAACTTGGGATGTTTTCTACAATAGCCTCAAAACAAGTGTACCACGATGTGGTTGACAACCTCTGTCTGCCCATCAGTATGTGGATGAAATTTCATGCTTCTTTTCAACTTGGTGTCCATCATTCTCCAAAATCTAGCCCAAGACACTCCAAGAAAGCGAGAGTCTCGATCTGACACAATAGATGTGGGAAACCCAAAATGGACCAAAACATGCTAAAAGAAAAGACAAGCATTCTGCTCAGTAGTAACCTACTATTTACAAGGCATTAAAATAAACATTTTACTAAAACAATCCACGACGACATACAAATAGTCATGACCTTTCCTAGACATAGGCAAACCACCTAAAAAATCCATGGACACACTTTCCCATGGTCGACTAGGAATAGGAAGTGGTGTGTGGAGCCCAAGTTTTCTATTAGAGGGCTTTGAAATAGAACACAACACACAACCCTTTACAAAGTGAGTCACAATGTTTTTCGTATGAGGTCAAAAACAAAACCTCTGTAAATGACATAAAAAAATTTCAACCCCAAATGACTAGACACAAGAGAGGTATGAACCTCTCGGATTACATGTACCCTTTCATCAATGGGTATGCATAGTTTTCCAAGGTGATACAATAATTTTCCCTACAAGTAATAATTGTCCACTTGTGATCCACGAGTCAGTTTTTCATAAATCTCTTTAAAATCATCATCATTAGCATATTGTTCAGCATAACTTTCTAATGATAAAGAAACATTTTGTAAAACTACAAATGCAAAAATAGGAGGGAAAGAAAGCATATCTGCTACTTTGTTGCTAGTGCCCTTCTTGTATTTTATTACCAAATGAAATTGTTGGAGGAATCCCATCCATCTAAAATGACGGGCTTGTTGAAGCTTGGTCTATGACTGAAGGTACTGCAAGGGCTGATGATCCACATGGATGATGGTCTCCTTGCTAATTAGATAGTGTTTCCACTTCTTTACACTTTGAACCAAGGCATACAACTCCTTGTCATATGTGGGATAATTCACAACAGTCTGGGAGAAAGTCTTTGAATGGTAACATACAAGATTTCTTTGCTGCATCAATACATCGCCCATGGCATATCCACTGGCATCTGTTTCAATATCAAAAGGTTGTTGAAGCTATGGTAAGGCTAGCACTGGTGTTGTGCTAGTCTTCTCTTTCAGTGTGTGGAAGGATTTATGTTGTTTTCCTCCCCACTGAAAGGCCTACTTCACACTTTTCAATGTGTGTAAGGGGGTTGCGATAATAGAGAAGTCTGCAATGAACCTTCTCCAATACTGTACCGCTCCCAAAAAACTTTGAACCTCTGTCACATTTGTGGGCTCAGGCCACTTCATAATCGCAACTACTTTAGAGGGATCTATTTTCAATTTCCCATTACCAACTATGTGACCTAAATAAACTAGAGAGGTCTTCCCAAACTCACACTTTGATAGCTTTACATACAATTTTCCTTTTTTTAGAACATCAAGTACTTTCTTCACATGACATACATGTTCATCCCATGTCCTACTATACACAAGAATATCATCCAAATATACAAGCACAAAATTATCAAGAAAAATCCTAAACAGATCATTCATTACCTTCATAAACGTGGCTAGAGCATTGCACATCCCGAATGGCATCACCATCCATTCGAACAACCCCTGTTTGGTTTTGAATGTAGTCTTCCAAACATCTTGTTATGCAACTCTAACCTAGTGATATCCACTATGCAAATCCAGTTTTGTAAAGTAGACATCATCTTTCAACTGATATAATAGTTCATATGCGAGGGAGAGGGTATCGATTCTTCATCGTAATTTTGTTTAGTGCCCTATAGTCTATGCACATTCTCCATGTGCCATCTTTCTTTGCCACCAACACAATCGGTGGGTCACATGGAGAATAACTCAGTTTGATGACCCCTTGATTTAGAAACTCCTGTACCTGTTTCTTGATCTCCTCCATCTCGATAGAAGCCATCCTGTACATGCCAATATTTGGTAAAGGAGCATCTTGTTGTAAATGAATCTCATATTAGATTTCTTGTTTTTGGGGAAATCCTCTTAGTTCCTGAAACAATCCATCATAGTCAAAAATAATTTCAAACAATTATTTCTTATGATCAGGATCACAACCTTTGAAAGTGTCAACCGTCTCGGCCTCTTTTTCTCTCACTACCATGAGCATGAACCCTTTACTAGAATTAACTAGTCATTTAATTTGTTTTGCACTTACAAGGCTCACACTAACTTTCGTATGATGAGCTCTGACTATATATTCTACCCTATCCTTTGTGAGGTGGTATTTAATTTCATGCCGAAAGAAAACTACCTTTATGTCATATAGATACAGACTTTCCAAGATAATTCCACAAATGTCCAAGGGCACATTATCAAACTCTACCTCATCAACTAATTTGGAAGCAATAAAAAATCTGGCCCTACACTGCTTGGTTACTTGTAATTTTGCTTTATCACTTACCCAACCAAGCCAGTATGGACTCGGATGAGGCTTAGTTTCGAGGCCTAGTTTTTTCACTAAAGAATCTGAGATTAAATTTGCTTGGGAACCTGAATCGAATAGAGTTTACACCTTTTTTTGTTTTATAATAACCTTAATGTGGAATATTTCAATTCTCTTTCGCTCATTACTTATAGGCTCATTCAAATAACTAGTACTTGTAATTGAATCAGAACTACTATTAATAGAAGGAGTACCTTTTGCGCCCACGGCTGTGATCAATGCCTCATCATCGGAATATGATCCAAGGTCCTGTTGTGTTGTTGCCACTGTATTCTTATTTCCCTTCCCACTGAATCTCTTTGGTCTCAACTCTGGATGTAGCTTCCAACAGTGGTCCTCATCATGACCTTCTCTCTTGCAATACGTGCAAGATGGTGTTGCTCGGTCCTCTTTCTTGGCTGCGATGGTCTTCTTAGCCTTCCCCTTGCCTTTCTTCTAGAATTTTCCATGCTGAGGGTTGAACAGTGTTTTCTTGGCTTGATCATCTTTGTCATTCTTTCCTCGGATTTCAAGATGAACCACCTTTACACTAGCTGCATCAATCGTAGTAGGCTTGAACAATAATAGTGAGTGTCTTATGTAACTATGTACCGCACCAACATACTTAGTTATAGTCTCAGGCGAATCTAATGAGATTCCCAAATTCAATGCTTGTTTCTGAAATTATTTAGTGAAGCTTTGCACATTTTGGCCTTTACCTTTCCTTAGATATTTCCATTCCATTAGTGCCTTTTGTTTATAACCCAAAGGGAAAAATTGGTCTTTCAATGCAGAAATAAAATTGGACCAAGAGGAAAGAAGTTTACCCAACTTTTTGTTGCCCTTCTGCAACTTTCTCTCCCACCAAATGAGAGCAGTACCATTCAGCCGAAGAGATGCTAACTGGACCTTTGCCTCATCTTCTTCGATCTACTGGATCTGGCAGTATATCTCTATCTGTCTTATCCAATTATTAATTTTTTCTGCACTACATTCTCCATTGTGTATGGGAAAGTCAAACTTTACATCTAGCTTGAATAATGGTTTCTTAGATGTATGTTTGGAATCATGATTAGAGTGATGAGAACTGCCACTTGAAGAAGGAGAGGGAGAAGGCTCTTCTCCACCACCTTTCATGATTTTATGATCTATTATCATTGGCACCTTCCTTCTCATGCCTAAGTGTCTTCTCATACTCTGACAACAACTTGTTCACTTTCTCTGCCTATTGTAGAATACCTTGCGGAAGTTCTATTCCTCTTCACAATGAGCTTCTTCATTTGCCATGTTTCTTCTTTGTCGTGCATGTCCTGCTTCAGGATCAAATGACTTAAGCGTTCCTTCTCCTTTTTGCATCTTGTTCTGAGTTAGCATATACTCATGCAATTCGCATCAACAAAGACCTGCTCCGATACCAAACTTGGTCCAAGATCTTTTGCTTATAGATGCATCAAAATTATATATAACAGACCTTATTAACCATGGAACTTAAAAGAACATAAAACGATGTGGAAATAACAAGATAAACATGAAACCATGACACAATTATTTTATTACAGATTCATCCACTTTGGACTATGTCTCCAGGCCCTGCTCAATAGTGGGGAGGCCTTCATTCATTAAGTGGCATAAAAAGAGATAAAATTACAAGCAACATTCAATTACAATCTGTATACCTCCAAGTTGGAAGATGGATGAAGAATGGAGAGCCTAGATTCAAAAACAAGCAGTACCACCGAAATCGTGGCGAAAAATCGTGCAAAAACACCTATCCAAACATCTAACTCGGATAATCAGGGCTTTTGCACCTTCTCGGAACCTCCCTGTTGATCAAGGCAAGGTCCCGACCTACTACCAGGTTAGGTTCTGCTGTGTACAATGGCTTTTGAACTAATCTACCAATCCTCTCCCCCTTTCATGTGCGGATAGTCCAATATGTATATGTTGGTGGCTAGCTCCTCAATTTCCAGGCAGTTCAAAACAAATGACAAGTTTTAGATGGCGGGTTTGTTTCAGGCATAAATTCTTGGGCCCCTAAATAGTATGTGGTAACAACCCTGCTAAACATAGGAAAACAGTCCACAGATCATTTTCTCATTAACCCTCAAATGGCAGAATAATCTATCGACGTAGTTGGATTCATTGCAAATCGCAATCAGCAGTTTCGACGGGCGTATATACCCCAACCTTTACAACAGGAACCCTGTGATAATAGTAGACTTGATGGTTTATTAAGCACAATTCATAACATGTCAAGCCTCATCACAAATCGCAATCGGCGTAGAACCGAGGTTGGCACTCCATACTATTTCTCCCCTTTTGTGAATTGTGATTGTGATATATCACATTGTAACTGGACTCTATCAAGGGCCGATTCATAAACACTTGATCCCCTCTAATCTATGATATGTGATATCACAATTGCAACTGGGATCCTGCCGAGACCGCTTTAGAAACACTTTTCCTTTTGCGATTGCAATATGCGATTATTGCATCACAACTTTTCTTTCCTAGGGCCGATTTGAAACCACTGACCTCTACCTTCTGTGACAAGCGAAATGCAGGACCAATGGCAACCTACCACTTGGCATTCCCCATTCACTGAATTTTTGCCATGTTATCACCTCCTACAACCTGTCCAAGTTAAACATAAACTTTGACTTGCTCTAACTTCTTCATACGAGATTGGATTTGAGTGTCGTTCACACCATTGGAATCAGGATGATGAGCACTTCGATCCGATGCTAAGCTTATAGAGGTTCTACCACTTTGATTTTTTGAGCCTTTTACCATGCCACTAGTACTTTTTGAAGATCCACCTGGATCATGTGTGCCTCGGTGGGCCTAGGAATCCTTGATCAGTTAATGGTGGGATATATGGTAAATCCTAGAGGTGGTTACCCTTTATTAGGCCTAGGAATCCTTGTCAGTGGATGGCAGGATATATGGTAAAGCCTATAGGGTGGAGTCTCAGTAAAGCCTATAGTGATCTGGTGTGGATTGCAGTAAAGCCTGAGAGACTAGGAGACAGGAAAATTCCTCAAGGTGTAGGTGGAGAAATCTGGGGGCATCTGTGTTTGTTTGGCCTAGTGATCAGGTGGAGATCATGGTAAAGCCTATTATTACATGTTTATTGTTTTGGCATAGTGATCTGATGTGGATTGTGGTAAAGCCTGGTTTCTATTGATGAGGGTGAGGTGGTTTAGCCTTAGGATGCCCCGGTTGGTTCTTTTGGTTTGAGTCCCACATTCATGGTTGGAATATGGCATGGGGGTGATTAGCTCAAGAGACATTTGGCTTAGTCAATCTATGGTCAGGTGGAACGTGGTAGTTCCATACCGTGTATCTTATGTGTAAATGTATTGGTTTGCATGTGGATTCTAAGGTTGATGTATCCTTGATATTTTTGTTGTTATTATGTTGGTTATAAATGTGTATTATGACAATGATGATGTATGGTTTTCCTCATGTTTTAATCTGTAAATGAACGAACAATGTATTTATGACCTAATAGATGATAATGTAGCTAATGATATAAGGAAAAAATGCTTCTTAGTGATTCTCAAATAAGTATGAGACCCCTATGCTCGAATCTATTGTTTAAACCTGTATATTACATATTTGTGACATGTTTGACAAAATGCTTGTCATGGCTAGTAGGGGTCCAGTCTAGTCCTTGTCAATGTTTTTGCAAATGTATCATTGTTCTGTTGTGTAATATCATTTTTGAAGGTGCATTGAATTCTAGGCAGTGACCCTCGGCTCTGGGCTTGAAAAAGTGGGACAAATCCCGAAGTCACAAGCATGGGGCTGAGGAGAAAATTCCCCAAACGCATGCATACCCATGATGTGGGAGCATCTGGAGCCTCTTTGACGCATGCTTGTCCATATCAAGGGAGTGTCTAGGGGTTTAATAATCTAAAACTTTAGTTGGTCTCAGGGGTTGGCTACTTAAGTGATTGGGATGGCTCCTGGTAGTTCTGTTGCTGATGTGGAAGGTTTGTATGGTGTGTTTCTGTCGATTCCACTTCCTTAAGGTGACTTAGGAGGTTGAATCCCATTATAGTGGCCTCTCATAACATATTTACCCCAGCTAGTCGATTACTTGGGTAGATGTGGCATGAGGGTGTTACACAAATCTCTTGAGATGCAAAACTCTTTTAGAGTGAAAAAGGATTTGATCCCTCTAGGCACTTGGTAGATTCAGAGTTAAGATGGATCCATGTTGGTGATATTGTTATCATTGTCATTACTATTATTGTTACATTACAAGAATATTCAGTGTGTGAGATGATATATTAATTGGTGCATCGATGCTTCATAATATATATCATATGTGTTGGTATGCAATATATTTTTAAAGACCCAATCAATATCAATCTATGTCACACTAGTGCTTATTCTTTATAAAAATGTCTCAAAGCTTTTATATCTAATCTAGTGTTGGGGCTTCAAAAATTTGTCATGCACATTGGTGCTTAGTAGAGATATTTGGAAACCTCAATGTTATCATTGTGTAGCATATTGATGTGTATTATTAACATTGGCACACAAGTGTGTGCAAAATTGACATATACACACTAACAAAAAATCACCACAAGAACCTCCAATATCCTAGAATTTTTAATTATAGTGAAAAATCGTTAAAACTTTTTATAAAACCTTTTTTACCAATAGCAGAAGATATTTTTGGTAATTTTACCTAATATTGCAACATTTAAAACCTCCACACTAAAGTGCTTTTCATATCATATACATAACTCTTGACCCATAAAAATATCATATGTAAATCCTCAAACCCATCATTGTAATTGGGAAAGGCTCAATTTATATAGGTTTTAACCCTATACATAAATTACTTGCATACAAATTCTAAAAACAAAAAATAAATAATGACAAGAATATAAAACAAATACACAGAGATTTGCCCCTAGATCCCAAAATCAACACTATCAAATTGATTTTCCATTATGTTTCTTTCAATGTTACAATACATATATATACATGTTGAAGCATTCATAAACCCCAATCCAATAACCCTAGATTAGAACATAACTATAGTTCCCTTGACCGAATCTACAAAATACCATGGGCAGAAAATCATCATGCCCAAAACCATGTGTGAAACCCATGCACAAAACCATAGTTAGGTCTACCCACCTAATATAGGGTTCAAAAAAAAATCCCCGGGACGTTGCCTCAGACCCCATACAAGGGGGGCTACCACCCCCTTGAAACCCCTTGATAGAGAAAGTTGCACCCCCCTATAACCCTCCAACTACACCCGATGCAACAAACAAAGAGCTATCACCCCATACGTACGACTAGTCGTAGAAAGAATATAACACACCCAACAATTTACACCTCACAAATTTACCATTTCATATTTATTTTAGTTTAAAAAAACATTTATAATAAGAACAATATAACTTTCACTTATAAAACAATGAGTGACTTTCACTTATAAAACAATGAGTGTATAACGAATATGAAAAACCTCAAATTTTTTCACTATGCAAAAAAATGCAAATTTGAAAAGAAATGATAAGAGTTTGGAATGTTGCAAGGTAAAAAATCCTTATTACAATGACTTTGAAAATAAAAAAATTATAACATTGTGATGAAGCGTCATCATATTACTTATAACCATAAGCAACAATAGCAAGGCCCAGAGACACGTAAAAAGAATCCCCCAAAAATGTGTTGAAGCTTATCTTGAAATAAAGTGAGAGATTATAATCATAAACCCTCTCATTGATGATTATTTATTATTGATTAAAGTCCATGAAGATTAAGTTACAAGTCAATTCCATTATTATTTATTATTATTAAAGTTTCAATTTAATCATGAAGATTATATTACAAGTCAAACCCATTACCTTGAAATTAGATTGCATTTACAATGTATCAATACACACACAACTATGATAATTAGGTTGCATTTACAACATATCAATACACCCATAAGTAAACGGTATTTATTTATTTATTTTAGATTTTAGGAAAACATAACTCATAAAATATGGAAAATATGGAAACTAAATTAGGAATTAATATTTTTTAATTTTATTTTTATACATATAAAAAATATATATTATAATAATTTTTAAAATATATATTTATGCCCATAAATATGTTTATTTGGAATAAAGTTCTAGTTTGTAAAGAAGTATTATATTATGGAATAGGTTTTTAAATTTTTAATTAATTATTATATTATTAAGTGGACATACAAATTTAATCTATTAAAGAATTAAAAATATATAGTAGATATATAAATTAATAATTTATTTTGTAATTATGTCGTTTTTTTTTTTTTTATTTATCAAGTTAAGTTGTTCCACATACAAAATCTTGGTGGCCTCAACTTGCCCACTTGGGAAACCAAGTCTGTTGGCCACCTTAGTCTATTATAAGCCATCCAATAGCAAAATTTTACAAGTCTTTCAACCCAAGCTAGATATACTTCGCAACTAGATACACAGTTCAAGGTCTGAACTAATATACAAAGACAAGAAAAGTAAAGGCTATCCGCTAAAAAGATTGGTAAAACCTGGGAAGTAAAACACTATTCCTTGTTATCATCCTGTTTGGAGTCCACGATAGGCGGTGTTGTAGCACCCAGCGTCAGTGCCAGCTCCATCATTCGTTGCTAGATCCTATCCATCTTGCTATCCTGCATAAACATTATCATTTGCAGATTCTTCATTTCCTTTTTGAGGTTGGGCATGCCTTGGGCGATTTCCGCCATCTCCCCCACCACCTGTTCCAGAGCTTTGGCCAACAAGCGTTTCATGACCCAGTAAATGTGTAGGGTTTGTTTGAATAGAGTCATCCGGCCCCTGGTATGCCCTGTGTAACACTCTACAGTTGGCAAGTCGCCCGGGCGCGCCCACCCGCCAAACAAAATGACAAAACGTGCGAGCTAAAGGCAACCGAGGGTAAGACAAGTGTTGTGGGTGAGTTGGTTGCCTTGTTTATTTATACAGGCAAGTGGAGGAGCTTGCACCATGGGCCGACCAAGGCATGAATTGTGAACATGGCGAGATAAGGTGGGGCGGTCCCACGCCATGGGTGGGCTGACCTACACTTCGGGCGGAAATTGGCAAAGGATGTGACGGTTGGAGCTTGAACGGAGGGTCGGCTGAATGGCATGACCCCATTCCAAAACCGTATATATGTGCAGTGAAAACATAGCATTGAGGCATAGCATTTCAGACTCGCTCATCAAGCTAAAGGTGCAAAGGAGAGGTGTAACGGAGCTGCAGCAAGGTGTGGTTATGCACCCGCTCGCCGAGCAAGGCTACACGAACTTTGGTACAGTTTTGGTGTTCGATTGAGGCACGGGTGGAGGGCGCATGACGGTGCCCATCCGCCAAATGTTTGAAGGAAAACTTGAAACGAGTTCAGTTGTAGTTGGGTGGTGGGTCGTGCACAGGTGCGCCCGCCCAACTTGGCAAGTAAACTCTTGTGTGTTGAACGGTAGTTGGGTGAGACCACCATGCGGGTGTGCACGAGGTGGGCGCCTGACTTGGTTATAACGCTGGTGGAGTATTACTCCCGGTCATTGTAAAATTATTCATACATATATAATAAAAGATTCTTGTTTGCATATGAATGTGTTCTTTTGCTGCTTCATGGATGTTTTATGATGTTTATAATGTTAATGGATTCTGCACATTAATGTTATGTTATTCATGAATGAAGATGAATGTTAAGGTGTAGTTCGTAAAGTAACTTAACAATGGAACATGTTAACTACTTAGGCAATGTCGCACCCCAGCCAATTAACAAAAAAAGAATTAGGGGAGTGACAGGTGGTATCAGAGCTGATTCAACGTTGAAGAAGCTTGACAGAAGCAGAGAATAGACATGTATGCAAGGAAAAGTTATGGAGAAATTGTCAAGCTCTGGTGGACACAGGGGCCACTCATAACTTCATGACGACACGGTTAGCAAAAGAGGTTGGACTGATGATCTTCCCATCAAATGTGGAAGTCAAGGCAGTGAACTCTAGAGCTAAAGTGGCGGGATTGGCACACGAAGTGCCTGTGCAGATAAAAGACTGGAAGGGTCAGTTGGACTTCACTGTGATGGAGATGAACGACTTCAATATGATATTGGGGCAAGATTTCTTGAAGGGCAACAAGGAAATTGTTGTCCCCTTCTGTGATGAGGTGGTGTTGGTTGGACAATCACAAACTTGGACTTTGCCCACTCATAGGCAAAGAAGGGAAGTCAAGGTACAACATGTTTTTGCACTAAGTTTGGAGAAGGCTATGAAGGAGTCAGATATGGAGACATATGCGGTGATGTTCAAGGGAATCGAAGGTGATGGAGTGGGGACGCCTATTCCATCCGAGATTTCTGAGGTACTAGCCAAATATGCAGATTTGAATCTTGATGAGCAACCAAATAAACTTCCGCCAAGGCGCGTAGTGGACCATATCATTGAGCTTGAGCCAGGAAAGCAACCCCCGGCTAAAGCACCTTATCGGTTGTTAGGACCTGAGTTGGAGGAATTGAAATGACAGTTAAAGGAGTTAACTGATGCAGGTTTCATCAGACCTTCAAGGTCCCCCTATGGAGCTCCGGTATTGTTCCAGCAGAAGAAGGATTCGAATGAACTACGAATGTGTTGTGATTACCATGCATTGAACAAGCAGACGGTAAGGAACATGTATCCTTTGCCATTGGTTGTTGATTGCTTTGACAAGCTTGTGAAAGCCCGAGCGTTTTCCAAGTTGGACTTGAGGCATGGGTATTATCAGGTGTGGATAGCTGAAGGAGACGAGAAGAAGACCGCGATATTAACAAGGTATGGTAGCTTTGAGTTCCTTGTTATGCCATTCGGGTTGTACAATGCTCCTGCTACATTTTGTACTTTGATGAATGATGTCCTACGACCATACTTGGATTCGTTTGTAGTAGTGTACTTGGACGATATAGTAGTGTACAGTGACAACATGGAGGATCATAAGAAGCAATTGGCGATGGTATTCGAGGCACTGAAGGCAAATCAGTTGTACTTGAAGAAGTCTAAGTGTATGTTCGGTCAGACCGAGATTCCGTTCCTTGGGCATATAGTTGGTCAAGGGTACATGCAGATGGAGCCGAGAAGAGTGAAGAGGATCGAGGACTAGGTTGAACCGAAGAATGTCCATGAGATGAGGGTGTTTTGGGCATGACCAACTACCAACGGAAGTTTGTAGAGGGGTACTCCAAGGTAACATCATCACTGACAGATCTATTAAAGAAAGACAAGAGATGGAGTTGGACGGATAAATGTCAAGAGGCATTCGATGACTTGAAGAGGAGGCTGGTTACAACACTGATATTGAAGTTTCCTGACTTCGAGAGACCGTTTGAGGTACAAACAAATGCTTCAGATTTTGCCATAGGAGGGGTTCTTATGTAGGATGGGCATCCGGTGGCGTACGAGAGTCAGAAGTTGCAGGATAGAGAACGGAGTATCCGGTCCATGAGAAGGAAATGACTGCAATCATTCACTATCTTCATGTGTGGAGGCATTACCTGGTTGGGAAGTCGTTTGTTGTCAAGACTGACAACGTTGCAACAAGTTATTTTGCATCACAACCGAAGCTTTTTGCAAAGCAAGCTCGTTGGCAGGACTTCTTGGCAGAATTCGACATAACTATTGAGTATAGACTGGGAAGACACAATGTGGTAGCAGATGCCCTTAGCAGGAAGGGACAACTTGCAGCGTTGGAAGGAGAAGACTAGGCAGAAAGGAGTAGGAGTCGAATTCAGATGTCAGAAGGGATGCAGAATAAGCTCAAGGAAAGTGTTGAAACCGATACTTTGGCGCAAAATATAGTGAAGCAGATAAAGGAGGGGAAGACACGAAAGTTCTTTCTACGAGATGGGTTCTTGTTCTTTGGAAACTGACTCTATGTTCCAAAGTCATCTGGAATTAGGAGACACCTTTTGAAGGAGTGCCACGACTCACCATGGGATGGCCACCCAAGGCAGCGTCGTTCTTTGGCATTGTTGGAGAGAGGATTCTTTTGGGAGAAGATGCGGGAGGATGTAAAAGAGTATGTACATACGTGCATCATTTGTTAGTAGGAAAAATCGGATAATTAAAGGCAAGGAGGACTGTTGCAACCTTTACTGATTCCTGAGAGACCATGGATGAGTGTCTCGATGGACTTCATCACTTAATGGCCACAGGTTTAGGGGTATAATGGGATAATGATCGTGGTTGATCGTTTTTCCAAGTATGTTGTCTTTGTTCCAACAAATATGCCTTGTGGAGCTGAGCGGACTGCGGAGTTGTTCTTTAAGAACGTAGTGAAGTATTGGGGGATGCCATTAAGCATCGTGTTGGACCGAGATCCACGATTTACAGGCAGATTTTGGACCACGTTGTTCAAGTTAGTCGGGACAGAGTTGTTGATGAGTTCGAGCTACCATTCACAGATAGATGGACAGACCAAGAGGATCAACGCATTGCTGGAGGATTACTTGAGGCATTATGTGATGGCTGATTAGAAGAATTGGCTTGAACTCTTGGATGTTGCTCAGTTTAGCTACAACATTCAAAAGAGTTCTACGACAGGGTATAGTCCATTTGAGTTGGTGAATGGACAGATGCCAGTCACACCGCATACCATAGTGACAGGAGGTTTTTTGAGAAGTCCTCATGCAAAGAAGTTCATGAATTCTTGGGTGAGACCTTGGAGCTGGCACGGTTGCGCTTGCACGAAGCTACAAGGAGAATGAAGAAATGGGCAGATAGAGGAAGACGGGATGTACACGTCAGTGTGGGAGATATGGTGTTTCTCAGCATTACCGGGGAGCAATTTCAGCCACCTAAGGGGACTGCGAGTAAACTAACATGGAAGTATGAGGGACCATTCTGAGTGAAGAAGAGAGTGGGGGAATTTGCTTATGAGTTGGAGCTTCCACACCATATGCACATGAAACATCCGGTTTTTCACATAAGTCAGTTGAAGAGATGCAGACTTGATGCTGATCATCCAGAGAGAGTTGAACCGCTGAGAGGACTAGCTGGGATTGTGGACAAGCCAGATTTAGAGTTGGAGAGGATTTTGAGCTTCAGACCTACAAGGATTGGTCGCCACATGAAACGAGAATTTCTTGTTAGTTGGAAGAATGCACCCGAGGAGGAAAGTTGGGAGACGGAGGACTCACTTTGGAGATGGAAAAAGAAGATTGAGAAGTATGATAGGAAGCTATTGAGGAGATTAGGATTGTCGAGGGCGATAATGATTTTGGGTGGGGGAGGAAGTAATGCCCTACGGTTGGCAAGTTGCCCAGGCGTGCCCACCTGCCAAACGAAATGACAAAACGCATGAGCTAAAGGCGACCGAGGGCGAGACAAGTGTTGTGGGTGAGTTGGTTGCCTTATTTATTTATACGAGCGAGTGGAGGAGCTTGCACCATGGGCCGACCAAGGCATTAATTGTGAACATGGAGAGATAAGGTGGGGCGACCTACACTTCGGGCAGAAATTGGAAAAATATGCGTCGTTGGAGCTTGAACGGAGGGTCAGCCGAATGGCACGACCCTGTTCCAAAACCATATATATGTGTGGTGAAAACATAGTGCTGAGGCATCGCATTTCGGACTCGCTCATCGAGCTAAAGGTGCGAAGGAGAGGTGTAACGGAGCCGCAGCAAGGCGCGGTTATGCGCCCGCTCGCTGCGCAAGGCTACACGAACTTTGGCACGGTTTTGGTGTTCGGTTGAGGCACGGGTGGAGGGCACACGAAGGCGCCCGTCCACCAAATGTTCGAAGGAAAACTTGAAACGAGTTCGGTTGTAGTTGGGTGGTGGGTCGTGCACGGGCGGCCCGCCCAACTTGGTAAGTAAACTCTTGTGTGTTGAATGGTAGTTGGGTGAGACCATCATGTGGGTGTGCACGAGGTGGGCGCCTGACTTGGTTATAACGTCGATGGAGTATTACTCCCGGTCATTGTAAAATTCTTCATACATATATAATAAAAGATTATTGTTTGCATATGAATGTGTTCTTCTGTTGCTTCATGGATGTTTTATGATGTTTATAATTTTAATGGATTCCGTACATTAATGTTATGTTATTCATGAATGAAGATGAATGTTAAGGTGTAGTTCGTAAAGTAACTTAACAATGGAACATGTTAACTACTTTGGTGGTGCTGCACCCCGGCCAATTAATGAAAAAAGAATTGGGGGCGTGACACCCTGGGTCGAGTACAAGGTCCCCCCATTCTTCCATTTCCGACTCTGAGTCTTCCTCTATGATACTATCCTCCATTTCCTGGATCAGCTTACGAATGTAAGCATCGGTTCCATCTTTGTATGCTCTTGCTGCCTCATTGACTGCCACCTCGATGGGTTTCCTACCCTTTCTGGGCCCTGCATTCTCTGAAGTGGTAGGTTCATTTTTAACTGTCTAGATCTGACGCCCTCGACCCCCTCGACCCCTGCCTCTACCTATGCGAGCCATCTCTGCGTTTTCAGACTCCCAGAAATACCCCAACGTTTGCGCTGCCCTGCTCCCGTCTTCCCTTCTACGTGTTCTATGCTCTCTCCCTGCGCTTGCCATCCTCATGTATCCCTTCCCACCTACCCCACATCCCATTCGTCTGTCGCCGCCATTCTTGTCAACCTCTCTCCTCATAATTGCACCACTTCGCTCCATCGATGCTCCCGCGTTCATGCAGGATGCCACCACGCCCTGTTGTTCAAGCACGAGGATAGTGGTTAGCTATCCTTGATCTCCTCTCTTATTGTTTGTCTTAATGCCCATGCCCTCCCACTTCGTCACCCTGATAGGGGGAAATTAATAATTAATAATTGTTTTCAAAATAGTTATATTATTTAAATCTTTTTAATTAAATTGATTAATTAAAAAAAATCATATGAATAAATGTGATATGAAGTGATTTATGATTTTTTGAGTATGTAGTATCTGTCAGGCCAGGCAGTAAAACTGATTCGATATATTTCATTAGGTATGTTATTGTTATATACAAAAGGGTGTGATTGTTCAGTTCATCTCCTGATGACTGTTCACATTCCTAATTTAATTATTTACATAAATTCACCCAATCGTGAGGATTAGGTGTCAACATTCCCCCCCTTA
>APFE031489065.1:23747-50062 GCA_000404065.3 Pinus taeda
TAGGGCTTCAAAGGCAGTTGAATATGACGAAATATGGCGACTCACCTCTTCATTTACAGATGCTGCGATTAATGCATAATCTTTTCTGTTCTTGTTTTCCCAAATGACGAGCTATTTGTCTGAGGTAGGTTGTACTGGGTCATTGTCTCCTTCTCCGACACACACTCCTCCACAACTCATTGAAAATGAGGGTGTGTTTTATCATCCGAGACCATTCAGGATAGTTCTCCTTGCCAGTGAGAACTATTCCCACCATGGATATGATTTAATGCATTTTGTAAGAAAAAATTACTTCTGCTGATAGAAAACAATATATATGTTATACCTTCAACTTCTCAAATATATATGCTATACCTTCCATATACCCATATATGTTTGTTTGTTTGTTTGTTTGTTTTTTTTTTTTTTTTTTTTTTTTTTTACCATATAACATATCGCCATAAAAACTTAATGAATTTCATGTCACGTTCACTTTTATTCCCATTCAAAATAATATATTATCACTCCATATAATATATTATTATTCTTATTACACATTAGTCATGACCTTCACACATGAACATATGTTTTCATGTAAAAAATGTATCACACCAAACTGAACAATAATTTAAAAACTGCGCTGGTAACCAAACCAAATCAATCACCAGAGAGTATGTTGATTACGCCATGATCCAAGCACGATTTCCCAACTCACTTACCTTTCGAACTCGAGACGTAGCGTAAGCTGTCGCTACACCATGTCAGGCAGCATTCAAAACTTATTTGAAAGAGCAGGCAGCGTTCAAGATTTATTTGAAATAGCAGGCAGCGTTCAAAACTTATTTAAAAGAGCAGGATCTCTCATAACCAGCGTTCAGGAGCTTTGCCACGCCAAGCTACGATACGACCTTCCGTGGAGACCTGGGGGCACACACCATTCCCCTGCACACACTAGACTTTGAATCCAGCGAATCAAACGCAACACAAATACACCGAAAAACGTTTAACGCGTTCTTCTGGTCCACAAAACGCAGAGAATTATTTGACAAACAAATCCAGCAGCGTTACTATACCAAATTTAGCATCGTTACTATACCAAAAATGCACTAGCAGCGTTACAAAAACGCAGACGCACCAGCAACATTACTATACCAAAACGCAGACGCATCTGCAGCGTTACTATATCATGTCAGAATTTTCTCGACTCTCGCAAAGCTTTCCAAAAGCTCAGATAGAACAGAAAAGCAACTTTCGTTCAAGTGATCGAATCCCTCAGATTGCATGATAGCTTTCAGTCGCCCAGAACATGCAATAAATTTGAGACAAACTGACTTAAGTTGGAAACACTGATGCTGCTGAGATATTTCAGAGGATAGAGGCGTTGAGGCAATCGAGAGATAAAACAATTTTAACGGAGAGCGGAAGTAGGACAACGTTCAGGGGAATGTTTTATTGTTTTATGACAGCGCTCAATCAGGATAGTGCCCAGGTCAGGACAACGCTCAAGTCAGTAGCAAAAAATGAAGGGAGTTACAACTATTTTGAGAACTTGGCTCTGATACCATGTCAGGCCAGGCAGTAACTCCAATAGGCAGTAAAACTGATTCGATCTATTTCATTAAGTATGTTATTGTTATATACAAAAGGGTGTGACTGCTCAGTTCACCTCCTAATGACTGTTCACATTCCTAATATAATTATTTACGTAAATTCACCCAATCGTGAGGATTAGGTGTCAACAATATCGATAAACCATGGTATTGGTTGATGATCCATGATATTATAACAAAATTTATTTACATATTAAAAATCCCCACCATAAAATGGGATAAATTTCCATAATTAAAAATCTTATTCCATGTATTTCTAAATGTATATATGTAACTTATATTTGACTTCTTTTTATAATTAATAATAATAAAATAAAGTTATAATTTAGTTAGAGATTTATAAAAATAAATAAATTTTAAAATTTCCCATGAAATCATATTTAATGCTTATTATTTAAATTATAATATTTTAAACTTATTAATATTTATTTTTTTATATAATTAAATAAGCTATTCGATAAACTCTCCTGGTTTTTATTTTTTTATAAAAAGTAATAATAAATTAATAATGGTTTATTTTCTATAAAAAATAATAATAAATTAATAATGGTTTTATTTTTTATAAAAAATAATAATAAATTATGTTATGAGGTTCTTGATTTAATGTTTATATACACTAGTGGTATGAGAGAAAAATTCGTTACGGATGTTGAGGATAATATTCATCCAAGAGGACATGTGGAGTTGGTATAGCAACCCTGAAATCACAGGCACGCTTCCCAAACACAAACAAACATGGCACGCTAGGGCAGCGCTGACTACTCTGTTGGACTTGAACCTCTGACCATGGGCCAGCAAATATAGCCGTTGTAGAAGGATATCAATACAATATAATATTTGACCATATAATCTACTAAATGTACCGGAATTTACTCTCTCCTCCGCTCCAAACGTGCTAGATGCCTGCTTTTCTTTGAATGGTCATGTGACCGTTGGAATTGTAACGTTAGAGGTATTCATACTGCTCAGTTGAATTGAGTTTATGGCTTGAAGACACCGGTGCCCCCTGTTCCTGCTTTCAATCCCTTATTTTTGGCATTATTAATTTTCTCCATTAAAATCAATAATTCAAGCCCATTACTTCACTTCAGGCCATTTGAATAATCCAAGAGGAATTTTCCCATTCCATACATACATTACATATTAATCTGTTTGTCTCTGCCTGTGTCGTTCCTTCCATGGGAAACGTCATCCATCCCCAATTATGTTCTGCCGAGTGAGCGAGAGTATTTTCAAGGGGATAGATATATAACAGATGTGGAGGAAAAATGAATTTCTGAGCTGACCTGATTTGGGCAAAACAAACAAATGAAAGAAGAAGAGTGAGGGTTTATGAGCGAGGAGACAGAGCCAGAGACAGAGGCAGAGTAAGAGTAAAGATTCTCAAAAGAGCCAGCAGATTTTGTGCAGCTAGAAGATATTCAAACTCATAGCATAGCTGTAACTAGAACTTGGGCGTTATTGTCTTTGTCAGGAAGGATAATTCGAAGGTAGTAATAGGGATTAAGCACTGATTAATTAAAATGGGGGGTGAAGATGATGTAAGTGGAGGGAAAGATCAGGCTCAGGCTCAGGCTCAGGCTCGAGCTCCTTCTCAGGCTCAGGCTCAGGCTCGAGCTCCTTCTCAGGCTCAGGCTCAGGGGGCTTTCCAAATTGACATCAATTATGAATTTTCTGCTCCCCGTTATTTTGATTTCTTACAGGGCGAGACGTCCGAAGAGGCCCATAAGGCCGAATGCTGGTTTAAAACAGCTTGCACCTACGCAGCATCACGTAAGTATATATTTATATGTTTTCAGTCAGTTAATTGTTTGTTTGTTTTTTGTTTTTTTTCAGAAACTAAAGCCGTTTTACTGTGGGTTGTTTGTATCGGGCATGATTTTTCTGAAAAAATGGATTACGATGGTACGTTTAACACCTAAAACTATCTATGTTTTGCCATGTGCACACACAAAGAATGCAAACCCAAACACCCAGCTCTAGTTGGGAATTTTCTCCGTTGCATCTTCCACCGAGTTCCATTCTTATGGAGTCACAGTAGAAACCAGCCACCTGTTAACCTAATTGAAGGATGTACGATTCTTCCACAGTCTAGTCATTCATTTAATCTCCTATATTCTAAGTAAGCTGAAACACACACAGAATGCAAAACCATACACCCAGTTCTAGTTGGGAATTTTCTCTGCTGCATCTTCCACTGAGTTTCATTCTTATGGAGTCACTGTAGAAACCAACCACCTATTAAGTTTTAACCTTATTTAAGGATGTAAAATTCTTCCACAGTCCAGTCATTCCTTTAATCTCCTATATTCTAACTAAGCCAAAACAGGGTTTCGTCAGTGGACATCTCACCACTCACTCACAGAGGTTTGTTAATCGTGGTATTAAATTCAGGGTTTTCTTAGCCCTAATTTGCACCTTCCCAATGACGACCTAGTTCACTGGTAAACCAGATGAATCCTTTATAGCCAATATCTGTTAGATCTGGGAATTGAATGCTGGATGGGAACAGGGGCCTCAATTCAGGACTTAGCATTGTCATGATTCCTTGCCTTTTAGAAAGTACTATGAAGTACATCCTCAAGGGACATAGATAGATGAATGATTGAAGCCAAAAACCGTGATCTATGACATGACTCATTTTTCTTTCTCTGGTTGAGGCCAATAAATGTAATCGGTGACATGCGTATTTTGTCTCTTCTAATTGAAGCCAGGAATTGAGGTCTGTGACGTGATTAGAAAGTACTATGAAATACATGCTCAAGGGTATAGATAGATGAATGATTGAAGCCAAAAAACGTGATCTATAACACGACTCATTTTTCTTTCTCTGACTGAGGCCAAGAAATGTAATCGGTGACATGCTTATTTTGTCTCTTTCTGATTGAAGCCAGGAATTGAGATCTGTGACGTGATTAATTTGTTTTTTTCCAATGCAGCTTTTGTGCCAAAGATAAAACCAAGACGATCTTTTGCCTTTGAAGCACTGTGTAGCTTCCAAGAAGCTATGCAGGCTGAACAGGTATGATCTCTCTCAGATTCTCCATCTGTTTCTATCTGCTAAGTAATTTACTTTCAATTATTTGTTCCAAGGTTCTTACATTTATATTTTGTACAGTTGGTTGCTGCTAGCTTACCACCTGAATATTCCAAGGAGAATGGATGCACAGTTCCCAGGTTTACAACTTTCAAAATAACTACTATTTATCATCACATATTTCTATACATTAATTTTTTTCTGGAGATAGAAGGTCTCCTCACTTGCCTGCATATTACGCATCCAAGTGAGGAAGCTGGTATCTTGCCAGTGCCCTATGGATTCCCCCTCTCTTCTTGGTTTTCTGGATGAAGGGCAGTATTAACCACCAGCTGTACTAATGGCTGGTAACCCTGAAGGACTTGGTGGGAATGGATCCCATGGCCTCCCTTAGCATTGCATTTTAGGACTTGAACCAACTGAGCTGTCCTTAGGACTGTATATGCATCTAGTTATGCAAATAGAAGTCCTTTTATTGACATTATTATGAAGGGCACATTCCCTTGTAATTATAGCCCACCGTAGCAAATGAGTCAGCTGTGAGATGTCTTAATATAAATAAATTTACTTTGGTATCTGACTGTGTATTTTTCTTAATACCTCTGTTCAGCTCCACTGCCAATTCTAATTCGACAGAAATGAGCAAAGCAAATTCTACTGAATCCAAGGATAATGTGAATTCTACTAAATCCAAGGATAATGTGAATTCTACTGAATCCAAGGATAATGTGAATTCTACTGAAGCCAAGGATAATGCAAATTCTACTGAATCTAAGGATAATGCTCACCAAGACATTAATAAAGGTAAGCCTAGATCATGGTTCTCTATAACGTTCAGCTAAAAAGCAGAGTCTGTTAATGTTTTCCTTTTTTATCATATTTATGATTTAGTTTCAGAAGAGATATTAGATTAGTTCAGAATAAATACTACATTAATTAAGGTAAGCCTAGATCATGATTCTCTATAACGTTCAGCTAAAAAGCAGAGTCTGTTAATGTTTTCCTTTTTTATGATATTTATGATTTAGTTTCAGAAGAGATATTAGATTAGTTCAGAATAACTGCTAGAGTCTAGACTCTACAGCGCTGTATAAATAGGAAACTGTTTGTCTGCAATTAACCACAATAAATACTTTGGTATCTGATTGCATTTTCAGCACAACAAGATTTCCATTGGACATCCTATAAAGTACACCCCAATAAAGTCTATAATCTAAAGCTCTCTTGGCTAGTAGCCCAGAAAACATCAATAGATTCTTACAAAACATGAAAACCGTTGATTTCAGGTCCCTTATTAACCAATGCGTCAACATGTACTGCATACATTGGACATCTCCTCAAGAACCTCCCCACTTGCATGGTTGCAATATGCTGTAAGGAAGTTGGTTTAGCCAACCTCGTGAGAATTGTGATTATCTACATGATCTATACATTTTATGCTTTTACAATAACAATCCACTTTAAACTTCTGAGCTATAAACAAACTTCGTGCTACTTCATAAGATCCCAACTAGATGAAATTTAAATTCAAAGATGTTTGTAACCTACTTAAGTCTCGAAAATGATCTTGTGGCTTATGGTCCCAAACTTATATTCCATCATATAGTCAACATATTAACATTGTATGCTTTTACAATAACAATCAAGTTCTACTTTTCGAGCTATAAACAAACTTCTTGCCACTTCATAGGATCCCAAGTAGAGGAAATGTGAATTCACACATGTTTGTAACCTACTTAAGTTTAAAAAAATTTATCAAGTGGCTACTAGTACCTTTTGTTTTCAATGTCATATTTATCCTTATTAACCAATGCATCAACATGTACTGCATACATTGGACATCTCCTCAAGCACCTCCCACTTGCATGATTGCAATATGCTGTAAGGAAGTTGGTTTAGCCAACCCTGTGAGAATTGTGATTATCTACATCATCTATACATTTTATGCTTTTACAATAACAACCCACTTTAAACTTCTGAGCTATAAACAAACTTCGTGCTACTTCATAAGATCCCAACTAGATGAAATTTAAATTCAGACATGTTTGTAACCTACTTAAGTCTCGAAAATGATCTTGTGGCTTATGGTCCCAAACTTATATTCCATCATATAGTCAACATATTAACATTGTATGCTTTTACAATAACAATCAAGTTCTACTTTTCGAGCTATCAACAAACTTCTTGCCACTTCATGTTTGTAACCTACTTAAGTTTAAAATTTTTTATCAAGTGGCTACTAGTACCTTTTGTTTTCAATGTCATATTTATCCTTCATATTAGTCAACTTACTAATGCTAATAAATACAATGTTACTCTCAAAAGTTGGAGGCATAACTTCTTCAAATTATGAACTAGCTCTTGACAAGATGTACTTTTGGAGGAAAATTATTTCTTTGTGGCACTCTCAATTACTCTAGGTCTTCTTCAATGTTTTCTCCTAGCTGGTTGGCGCTTGGTCATTTCCCATGTGAGTTTGGAGTTAGCTTGGATCCTTTGTTAATGGCATTTGATTTGCGTGTATTCTATTAATTTGGAAACTTCAACATGGGTTTCTAGACAGTCAATGTGGCATGGAACAATGTTCTCTTCCTCTTCCTCTTTCCAAAACTTGTCACGTAATTGATGCATTGAGACCGGTTAGTAGGGTTTGAAATAGAAATTTGGCTCCAATACCCACTTGGTGTGAAATAAAAAGCTTTTCCAAAAATCCATTTCAATTGATATCTTGGGGAAATTCCAACACCACCTTTTTCACATGCAAGAATAATACGGAATAATGTAGCTGTTGAAGCTCACATATTTTAATAAGTATAAATCAACAATGCATCTTTGAACACATTTAATCATGAAAGAAGGAATCAGGGTTAATACCAAAAAAATACATTAGTAATAACACTATCAAGGCACACATTCAAGCAAAATGGTAAAATCATTAAAGAAGGAATCAGGGATAATACCAAAAAAATACATTAGTAATAACACTATCAAGGCACACATTCAAGCAAAATGGTAAAAAATTTCAAATGCATAAGAAATGAGGAATCAAGGCAGGAACAACTACCAAGGGGCATGACATCCTCTCAACCATAGGGGAAATCACCTTGAATGCCACCTCCATGTTATTTATGGGATAACAAGTATGCAAATAGGCTCAAATGAGTTCAATGTTCATGCACAAATATGGTCCAAATCTTGACCTCTAACCTTATTCAAACATTTTGAATTCACTCCAAACAATGTTTGGCGCAAGTTACCAATCAAGTTTTGAACCTCTACATTTGCTTGAAGTATAGCATTCTTGATACTCTGCCTGAATTGAGCCTCCTTGCATTTGTTACAAGTTTGAATTTGCCTCCAATGCCTGCTTGCAGAGACAAGCTTGACCCTCTCTTGACTTGGATTGCAATGTTTAACCAATGTGAGTCCATCAAATATATCCCTTCAACTGATTCAATTGTGTCCTTTCATTTGATGCAAATGTGACTCCTGAATTTGCCTCCAGTGCCTGTTGTATCTGGGTTCTGGCAATTGCAAGTATGGCCCTTCCAAGTTGTGCATTCACTATTATAATTCTTCTCAAATCTTCTCTTGAAGCATTGGAATTCCTGACAAAGAATCTTAACACACAATCCCTTGAATCATCAGCCAGAATCTCTAGTAGATTACAAATCCTACAACAATGTATTCAATGTCTAGCTAATGTGAATCTGAGTAATAGCAACATTTGATCCCTTTTTTGGCAATGCGTTCGTTGCTTGGCCAAATCATTGTAGCTACAGATTTTTCTCTGAAAAGTAAGCTGCATCCATTGTTGTAATTTTTCTCAACACACAATTCCTCAATTTGTAAACAAGAAGCTCTAGTATATGAGAATTACAAATCCTGCAACAATCTCCAACATTCTTCTATCATCAAGCACCAAGAATAAACAATATATCAAGCATCACAATGAGTTACACGAATAACACCTTGAGCCCAGCGATTTCATCCACTGACAATGTTTTTGATTTATTTATATGTATGCTATGCACCTAACATAAAAGTCTAATTCATGCTCCTCATGTTCTATGTTTAGCATTGGGGCCACTGTAGTTAGTATTTAATCAGGACACCATAATTGCATTGCTTTGGATCAGGGCACCATAAATCTGAGTTAATTATCATATAGTCTACCTGAAATTGGGGGAAATAACTGTGCAATCTGATCTTTGAAAGAATTAAGCTTCAAATGTGCTTGTAATTATGGTATTGGTGGAAGTTGCTTACACTCCGCATGTTAAATTGGAATTTTAGCGATGGAGGTCTATACTCCTGGTGCACAAGTTATGCCCAAGGTGGTCTCAAGCAAGCCTTCCATAGCAAAGTCTGCAGGCAAGAAGTCGTCCAAACAACCAAATTCAGGAGGAAATTGCGGAACAGAAGTTAAAAATGCTAGACACGCTATAAACAGGCAAGTTTTGTCAGGAAAATCTAGTAATCCCATTGTATGTGGTAAAACCTAACTACCTAACTACAAGATATTATCCATTAACAGCCATGTGTAATAATGTAATTTTCAGATGCATTAGGAGTACTTCGTTGAAGAAAGAAAACTGTGCTGAAAACAGTGCTGCACAAGAAAACCAAGCAGTGAAAAGGCAAAAGCTTGAAGCAGGACGATTACGGCAGGTAACATGATTGTTGAATTGAATGATCATTTTGTTGATTGTTTTTGCTGATCGCATTTAATATGCATATGTAATTTTATGCCTTTTTCCCCTTTTTATTTCAGATTCTGAAGATAAAGGAACACATTTTGCCACACAAAACACATCCAAACAGACCAGCTAACAAAGAATCAACTGCTTCAATCTATAAAAACAATGAAAGAAATTGGAACTCAGCTTCTAAGGTAGAGTTTGTTTCTATCAAACTTACATCTTGGGTATTCATGCACATTCTTCTCCTGCTTAATGTAATAATGACCATGTTTCTTCGTAGTTAGCAAAATTGGCTTCTCCATTTGATTCTGTTGTTGAAAAAGTTATTTTTTTTCAGTGTAGAACATCTGAGCAGCTTCACAAGCAGCAGTCCCTATCTCATGTAAGAAAATTATCATTAATCTTTTCTTAGTGTTTTAGGTGGTTATTGTCCATGGTGTTTCATTGCATAAGGAATTTATTTCAGGATGGTACTGGTGCACCTTCTCAAAACCCCAGAGCATTAATGCTCACAATACCGAAGGATCCTGGACTTGAAACTGCTCAGAGAAGTCGGCCTACAAGGTATATTGTGGAATCAATTTTGTGTTAACTCTTTCCAGTTTGTCTGAATACTGACTTGCACTAGCATTGATTCTTTAAAAGCAAACCACAAAGTCTTGAAAAACAACACACATGTCTGACATATCAGTCATTCTGCTTATATTTATTCAGGTTTAAGAGTGCGGAAGAGCTTGAAGAAGAGATGCTTGCCAAAATTCCAAAGTTCAAAGCACGTCCACTCAACAAAAAAGTACGTATGCAACACAAACTATTACAAACTATGTCCGAACCTGAAGTTTCAGACATATTCTCATCCATTTATGTTATTTGCAGATATTGGAGGCTCCGCTCTTGCCACCATTGCATAAGACTGTCCCTCAGTTACCAGAATTTCAGGTTCAGTTTGGGCACCAAACATATTCTATATATTTTATCTCCTTATATTCATCCTAACATAGTCAGGCCCTGTTTGAAGTTCTTTTTGGATTGAGATAAATATTTGTTCGGCTGCAACCTGACAGGAATTCCATTTGAAGACAATGGAGAGGTCTTTGCAACATTCTTCTGCTTCATCATCTACAGATTCAGCTGTGGTAAGGAAATCATCTTTGGAGTTTTCAACAAAGAACATTAACAACCACTTTCAACTCTGATTTTTGAACATGTTAACGATGGAGAGAAGGAAATCTCTCTTCAACAGGATCAGAGAAATAAAAAATTATATGTTATGGTGTCTACAATTGGTTTACATCGTCAGATTCTGAATAAATCATCTTTCTAAATGCAGATTCCAGATAAGCGGCGGTGTGAATCTGTTACTGCAGTTGTTCTGACTGAGCCCAGACCACCACACTTGGAAACTTCTTTGCGTGCACGCCCACCAAAGTGAGTCATCATTTTTTGAAACTTGCTAATCTTTTATCTAGAAGTTAAGAGGCAGAAAAATACGGAATGTAGTAAGCCTTCAGAAGACCAAAAGATGTCCTTAAGAATACTTTGAATCTTCTGTGTGGCACTGCAGAGTCTGTTTTTTTCAGGCCCCTTGAACAGGGGCTACAGAGACAACATCAACAGCGGTTTTTCACTTGCATGCTATCAAATTTTGTAGTTAGATCATTTCACTTCTTTAATTCAGGCCCTTTGAATGGGGGATATAGAGATAACAGCAGCTTTTTTAGTTCTGACTGAGCCGAGGCCACCCCTCTTGGAAACTCCTTTGCATGCATGCCCCCCAGATAAGAAACGTTAGGAATGCCTTGAGAAGACCCAAAATATTTTGGGAGTGATTTGAATCTTGTTGTGTAGAGACAAAATCATCTGCACTTTTGTCACTCACATGCTATGAAAGGCTGTGGCTTAGTTGCTTTGTTGCAGATCACTTGTGAAAGATCCAACAGAAAAATAGCTAGATGCGTAAACTATTACATGTTGAAGAAAGTAACTGTTATTTTTGTAATTGCTTATGTTTCTTCTCTCAGAAAGGTATTGTAATGTTTAGTTACTCTGTGGTATACTATTGCCTGTCAGATTGCTCTTATTGAAGCCCTTTGGACAGGGGCTATAGATACAACACCATACAATAAAACTGTGTGGTCCGATTGCTTTGTTACGGATCATATTATATGGGTAAACTATTGCATGTTGGTCAATGAAACTTAGTGGTTCAATTGCTTTGTTACAGATCATATTAGATGGGTAAACTATTGCATGTTGGTCAATGAAACTTTGTGGTTCGATTGCTTTGTTATGGATTATATTAGATGGGTAAACTATTGCATGTTAAAGAATTTGTAATTGGATCTCATTATTTTTCGGTTCTTGGGAAGGCACTGTAATGTTTTGGTAAACTATTGCATGTTGAAAAATTTGTAATTGGGTTTTATTATTTTTCGGTTCTTGAGAAGGCACTGTAATATTTTGGTAGACATCAGAATATAAGCCTTACGAACTTCATTAGTCTGGCTCTGGGAAATTAATCTAGTTTATGCTCTTTCTAAAATATAATACTGTTTTGCTTATTCATGTAAATGTTCAGAGTTAAGAGCTCGGAAGAGTTAGAGGAAGAAGAGTTGCAAAAGATCCCAAAATTCAAGGCTAGGCCACTTAATAAAAAGGTACCAGTTAACAAGTTTGTATTCTGTCCATAGTCTGCAATCTTGTATATGAAGTTTCTGAATGATCTTATGTTTGCAGATATTCTGCAGTAAGGGGGATCTTGGTGTATTTTGCAATCTCAAACGCCAAGTCACAACACCTGTGGTAGGATGCATGTTAATTAATAAGGTTGATGCAATTAAAAGTACGTTTAAGGTTCATTGTTTTAGGAAGATATTAAATCGTTTACTATCTGAATCAGGGATTTCATTTTGCCACGGATGAGCGCCTTCCTCTGCCTCCACCAACTGAACTATTTAAAAAGGTTAGGAGCTTAATCCAGATAGATGATTGATCAGGAAAAAAGCCTCGGTAGTGAGGTGTCAGCTTTCAGTTATTATCATGCAATTGAGATTTTAATACTTCGGGAAATGCTGTGTGTTTTTTATCAGCTCTCTCTCAATTCAGAACCTCATCATGACCCGGTGCCTCGACTAACAGTTCCTCATCCATTCCATCTCCTAACAGAGGTTCGTAGCCTGCCAAATTCATTTTGGAATTTGAAGCATGGTTTGTCATAATTTGATGGTATTTTTTCCCCAACTTTTAGGAGCGTGGGGCAGAAAAGGAAATGAAGTTCGTGACACAGTTGCTAGAGGGTGAAGAGAAAGAGAAGGAAGCACGGATTCCAAAGGCTAATCCATATCCTTACACCACTGATTATCCTCTAGTAAGCACTACAACAACGTTTTTGCTTTTGGGCATAGCTCCATATGTAAGATCAAGGATATTCAGGAGATTGTGAAGATCATAGAGTATTTAGTATATTACTGAATACATGCTATTAGCTTTCAATGTTACTGGATGCATAATTGTGTATTGTGACGTGAGCAAGAAATCTTCAAACAATTAGACCACCTTTTGGACATCTGATAGGGATTTTTTCTTAAGTTGTCTGTGATTCTCTTTGGCTTGATTTTTTTGGTGAGCGAGAGAGAATTTTCCAATACGGCATTGTGAAAATTACATGTAAATAACATAAATGATTCCTTGTAAAAGCAATTTGTGGCAACATTCATCTGACATTCCCACTACCTTCCAGCTTCCGCCAAAGCCAATCCCCAAGGAATGTACTAAGCCAGAACCTTTTCAACTTGAAAGTTTAATGAGGCATGAAGAGGAGCTACAGCGGAGGATGGAAGAGCTTGAAAGGATCGAGTGGGAGGAGCAAGAGAGGAGAAAGTTTCGAGCTCAACCTATTTTAAGCAGGTAAGTCATTATACTGCTGAATATTTGAAAAGGTTGTGAATGAAATGAAAGAAAATCGACCAACAAGGTAGAATTTACTGCATATAAAAAATGACTGAACTCAGGGGCAACAGTTTAAGCATGTGAAGGGTTAGTTATCACTTTAGCTGAAAGAAAATCATAGCATGCTCATTATTCTAGCTGAAAGAAAATTATAGCATGCTAGACAGATTTCGTCATAACTAAAATCTGCATTGCTAACTTTTGGAAATGTTTGTATTTTTTCTATCCAACTACACTTTTGGAAATATTTGGTGGGTTGCTTACGTTATAAAGATAAAGTACATGTACCAAACAGAATCCATAATTACATTACAACTGTTGTAAATGAAATGAAAGAAAATCTACCAACTATGTAGAATTTGCTGCATATAAAAAATGATAAAACCCAGGTACAACAGTTTATGCATGCTAGGCACTGATGACGTCATAACCAAAATTTGTTTTGCTAACTTTTGGAAATGTTTGACGGGCTTTCATTTTAAAGACTACAGCATATGTACCATGGTCAAAGTTGCTTAAGCAAAATTTTAATGATCAAAGCCTGAAATACTCTAAATATGTTTCCATGTGACTACATGTCTGTAACTGTTTGGTGGGTTGCATTAGTATCATTAGTATCATGACAGAGAATATGGACCACCCTCAACATGGAATCCATACATTACAACTGTGACCATTGCAAAAGTTTTACTGGTCAAAGTTTTATTTATTTTTGTAGTTGTTTGTCTGAGGTTTGTTTTTAGCCAATTACGCTTTTGGAAATGTTTGGTGTGTTGTTTACATTATAAAGATAATATATACCACACCTCGGAAACAGAATTCATGATTTACATTACAACTGTCTCCATTCCAAAAATTGTTAATATTCAAAGTTTGAAACACTCTAGATTTCTTTCTATGTATCTATTGTTTTGTGGTTTGCATTAGTAATCAAGACAAATGGTATTATGACAAGTAATATGAACCACCCTCAACAAGTAATATGAACCATCCTTTCCACTTCCCTTTAGTTTCTTTACGGATTCAAATTTGCAAGTCATCATTATATGAGGATTTGAGGTTGAAATTTGCATTTTATATGCCACCTTTTTACCAGACCTTCGATGTGGTAGTAGATCTCGCCGGCTAAGTGTGATAGTGAAATTTGCATTTTATCTACCACTCTGTTCTATGCTACAGATTTTCAGTGAAGCTCCTTGGAATGCTTTTGCACTACTAGTCTGAGTTCCTCAGTTTTGGGTCCTTACATCTTCACACTTGCCATCCTCTCTACTTCCCTTTAGTTTTATTATGGAGAAAAGCATCTTAGTCTGAGTTCCTCAGCTTAGGTCCTTACATCTTCACACTTGCCATCCTTTCTACTTCCCTTTAGTTTCATTATGGAGAAAAGCCATCTACTCTACTGGTTTAAATTTGCGAGTCATCATTATATCAGAATGGATATAGATCTCCCAGCTAAATATGAAGTTCAAATTTGCATCATATATGCCACCTTTTTACCAGACCCTTAAAAGTGAAGGTAGATCTTCCCAGCTAACTGTGATAGTGAAATTTTCATTTTATCCACCAGTCAGTTCTATGTTACAGATTTTTTCAATGGAGTAGATCTCCCCAACTAAATATGATGGTGAAATTGCAGCTTGCGACTAGAGGTTAGACCTTAAAACATTCTAGATGTGGTAAACCCATACTCTGGTTATTGTATTTTGAAATTTCCAGTTCTGCAATTTTCCTACAGATCCTTGAAATGTTTTTTCTCTACTAGTTTACTGAGTTTCAGTTTTTAGGCCTTGAAAGGGATACTTCCCTTGCATCGTCATACTTTCCTTGCATCTTACTGTTTACTAAAATAATAATTTTGAAATCTCCAATGCTTTGGGAAATCCCTCTACTCTTATCCTATCATTGACTTTGGGTTGGTTGTCAGTAGCTATTCCTGACAAGTCACAATGCCTCTGATTTTGGATGACTTCCCTTTAATCTTTGCCCGGTTTTTTTGTAGAAGTCTTACCTGTGTGGCTAGAAATCCCTCTGCTTCTGTACTTTTCAATTCCAACTCACAGGATACTCCAGGCCTTTGGCCAACCTATTGAATTTGGCTTGGCTTAGGTCCTTACATCTTCACACTTGCCATCCTTTCTACTTCCCTTCAGTTTCATTATGTAAAAACGCCTCTTACTTTAATGATTCAAATTTGCAAGTTCATTATATCTTGGATGATTTCTCCTTGGTCTTTGGCCAGATTCTTCTTGGTGGATACCACTTTAGTTCCAACTAGGCATCCGTGTTATCACAATACGCCATTAATAAGTATGGAGGTTAATTTTTTCACAGAGCTCAACATGATTCAATTTGAAAAACTTGTGATCGAAATTTAGAGTAAATAGGCAACTAGCGTAGTAGAATTTAAATTTTAAGGCTGGAAGTTACGTTTTTGATGCATGAATTAATTGTGAAGGATTTGTGGGACTAAATTTGGTAAACAACAAATTAGAGATCAAACTACTAATAATGTGCTGTTTAGAGCATGTTTACTTCTAATGATTGTTCTGAACCTAATATTCTGTATAAATATGATGGTATAAATGTTTATTTATGTATCATTTGTACTTTTGCCATCTGGTGAAAAGTTGACAATTTTAATAAATGCAGTGTTCCTGAGCACGTTCCTGAGGTGGTGCCCAGAAAGCCTCTTACCGAGGTACACGAGTTCACGTTCCATGCAGATGCTCGTGCTCTCGAACGTGCAGAATTTGATCAAAAGGTATTGTATTTGCATTTGCTGTGTGAGGATACATTCTTTTGTTATTAATTCAAGTAAAGTTTAGTTTATCTTTCAATTTACTTTGTCGATGAAAAATCATATGCAGGTCAAGGAGAAAGAGAATTTATATAAGAGATTCAGGGAGGATTATGAGACTGCCAAAAAAGTGAGTGCATTTCCTTAAACTTTTAATGTCCTAACTTGCATTTCATATTTAAGAACATGTGTTTCCTACTAAATAATCAAAACTCTACTAGGGAGGGTTCCTTTTCTCACAAACAAAAACTTGTTATACACCAATTTGGTGTTTACCTTAGCTGTGACTTTAAAATTAAATTGTTGTTATTATTATTATTTTATCTTCTTTTGTGGTTATTATCTCTGTCTAGTGGCCTACCTTTCTCTGCATTCATGAGTCACAAATAGGAATACCTAATAGAGCATACTAATTTGAGGCTTCGTTGTCGTTGATGATGAAGCTGGAGGAAGAAAGATTGATTAAAAGGATGAGGAGGACAATGGTTCCTCATGCTCGACCAGTGCCAACGTTTGAGAAGCCCTTCGTTCCTAAAAGGTATCAATCAACCATCATTATTTATATCCTTTTCTTCACTTTTATTTCATCGTCTGATCCTCATTATCGTGCATGTATTTGGTGGCAATAGGTCATCGAAGGAACTTACAAAACCTAAATCTCCAAATCTGAGGGTTAATCATAAGGAGCGAAGACAGTCAATGATGTCGAACAAGGAGCGAAAGCAGTCAATGACACCGAGTCTGCAAAAAAACGTCCAAATGCGATGATTTTGTTTATATTTTATTTATTTATTGTAGCTTAAAATGGATGCATCCACTCCATTTTGTGCCATAGATTCCTCCTGATGTCTGCCTACTACCTCACCGGTGGAAGATGGAGTAATTAATGAATGATATTCTTTTCACCCTAAATACAGGGTTTGGTTGATTTCCTTCCACTTGAGAATTGGTGTACTCCAACAAAGTTCTTAAAATTTCTAACCTCTCCTGATTCAGTCAAATGAGAACTTTGCCTGATATGTAATATAGATTAATCAATGCCATTGATTTGATTAATTCTTTTTATTATTGTTGCTACCTTTGGCTGTTATTCCTACTTTTTATTAGTGTTTACAACATTGCACATTGCATATGTTGTCTGTTGGTGGATTTCTTGGTCCAGCAGTGGGAATTAATGATTTGGGACACACTCAACATAATAACACGTTTACCATGTAAACAATTAAGGCTTCGTTGTATCAAAGAATTTTGAACCCAAAAGCATGTGAAAATATAGCTTTGTTTTGTCAATGTTAGATTCCTGACCACCAGAGTTCAATTTTGGCATGTGATATGTTAAGTCATAATGAATATTCCTTATAATGGCTTTTAATATTATTATGGCTTTTAATATTATTGTGTAAATATTGTTGTCTAAGCAATTTTTCTGAAGATGAAAATATGTATATTTCTCACATGAACTAAAGTTTTTTGGGCATGTAAGGATGAATCTCTATAGTTAGTAATCTTGTTATATGTATTTTTAAAATGTATAAATGTTTTTTTTTCTAATGTTTTGAGTTAAATAGCATTTACCAGCCATTTAACTTATATGACCATGTTAGTTATAAATTATCAAATGAAATGTATGCATATAAGTAGTTTTCAATTATCATGTGCATTTTTCTCAAGATGTATGACAGCACATCAAATTGCATTATTGGTTGTGGACACTATCTTTTGCCATAATTGTATACATTCATAAACATCACCATCATATGGATTTTTCTCGAAGCAAGTAAGAAGGCATCAAATTTTAAGGTTGGTTCGGGTTGTGATCTTTTGCCATAATTGTATACATTCATAAACATCACCATCATATGGATTTTTCTCGAAGCAAGTAAGAAGGCATCAAATTTTAAGGTTGGTTCGGGTTGTACTTGCGGATGGTGTCAAGACATTGGATTCTTGGGCAACTATCAAACTAGTTTTGCATTGAGAGGCACTTTAGGCCTAGTATGACATAAATGTTCTCACGTAATGTGGGCAATGCTACCATATGTTAAAAAACTTAAAATAACACACCCCTCATATTTCATGAGAAAAAACTTAAAATAAAACACCCCTCATATATTTCATGAAGAATAAGCATCTGATTTCCATCACATGATTCAAAGATTTACAAGGTGGTGTGATGATTCTAGCCTTCCAAAGGTTGGAATTTTGGTAAATATTGCTTCATGGACTTTTGGGCCTGACTATGTATTAATATGTACATCTTGTGAATAGAATACAATCACACGTTTATCTAAATTCTACCTATCATTTCTTGTAACAGGGACTAACATATCCTAAGAAGGATAATTAGACCTTGAAAAACCTAGTCAAGTAGTAAATTAGCAAAATGCAACTCTTGGTACCAATGACAAAATATTGTATGGTAAACCACTTTCAACTTTGGGCAAATCAAAACATTATATAGCATCATGCTAAATGGGTTTTTCAAGGGGTACCGACCTATAGCAGTGAATTTTGTGGCTTACAACTTGATGAGGTAATAAAACTTTCTTCTTAATTTGATAGGAAAAAGATATTGCAATACATAGCTTTGAAAAGAATCTATAGAAGAGTCATGTGCCATATTGGTCTCATTAGTCCACACATTTCCCCCTTTAGGGCCAATTCTACTATAAAAAAATCATATATGAAAACACTACAAGTTTTTGATGTTTGCTATTTTTAGGATTGCCTTATTCACCTTGATCCCCTCCACCCACACTATAAGGTTCAAGGAATGCAAATTTAAGGAGATCATCAATGCATTCTACCAAATCTAATAGGTATCAAACTTTTCCTTCAGGTGCATAGTAAAATACTTGTGGTGGAGGGGGAATAATCAAAATAAATGAAAAAAATTGTCCTCTTCATAATAGACTTGGGTGTCTGGACGAACAAAAAAGCAGAGTTGATTGTTGTGTGGACTCTTATGATGCTATCTAAGAAATATACAAATTCTTAGGGATTCAAAATGCATCATAGATTGGTTGATAAGCTGGGCACATTTGGAGGTCTTGAACTTTGTGGCATGGAAAACTATAATTGAAGAAAACTATAGTTATAAATTATCAAATGAAATGTATGCATATAAGTAGTTTTCAATTATCATGTGCATTTTTCTCAAGATGTATGACAGCACATCAAATTGCATTATTGGTTGTGGACACTATCTTTTGCCATAATTGTATACATTCATAAACATCACCATCATATGGATTTTTCTCGAAGCAAGTAAGAAGGCATCAAATTTTAAGGTTGGTTCGGGTTGTGATCTTTTGCCATAATTGTATACATTCATAAACATCACCATCATATGGATTTTTCTCGAAGCAAGTAAGAAGGCATCAAATTTTAAGGTTGGTTCGGGTTGTACTTGCGGATGGTGTCAAGACATTGGATTCTTGGGCAACTATCAAACTAGTTTTGCATTGAGAGGCACTTTAGGCCTAGTATGACATAAATGTTCTCACGTAATGTGGGCAATGCTACCATATGTTAAAAAACTTAAAATAACACACCCCTCATATTTCATGAGAAAAAACTTAAAATAAAACACCCCTCATATATTTCATGAAGAATAAGCATCTGATTTCCATCACATGATTCAAAGATTTACAAGGTGGTGTGATGATTCTAGCCTTCCAAAGGTTGGAATTTTGGTAAATATTGCTTCATGGACTTTTGGGCCTGACTATGTATTAATATGTACATCTTGTGAATAGAATACAATCACACGTTTATCTAAATTCTACCTATCATTTCTTGTAACAGGGACTAACATATCCTAAGAAGGATAATTAGACCTTGAAAAACCTAGTCAAGTAGTAAATTAGCAAAATGCAACTCTTGGTACCAATGACAAAATATTGTATGGTAAACCACTTTCAACTTTGGGCAAATCAAAACATTATATAGCATCATGCTAAATGGGTTTTTCAAGGGGTACCGACCTATAGCAGTGAATTTTGTGGCTTACAACTTGATGAGGTAATAAAACTTTCTTCTTAATTTGATAGGAAAAAGATATTGCAATACATAGCTTTGAAAAGAATCTATAGAAGAGTCATGTGCCATATTGGTCTCATTAGTCCACACATTTCCCCCTTTAGGGCCAATTCTACTATAAAAAAATCATATATGAAAACACTACAAGTTTTTGATGTTTGCTATTTTTAGGATTGCCTTATTCACCTTGATCCCCTCCACCCACACTATAAGGTTCAAGGAATGCAAATTTAAGGAGATCATCAATGCATTCTACCAAATCTAATAGGTATCAAACTTTTCCTTCAGGTGCATAGTAAAATACTTGTGGTGGAGGGGGAATAATCAAAATAAATGAAAAAAATTGTCCTCTTCATAATAGACTTGGGTGTCTGGACGAACAAAAAAGCAGAGTTGATTGTTGTGTGGACTCTTATGATGCTATCTAAGAAATATACAAATTCTTAGGGATTCAAAATGCATCATAGATTGGTTGATAAGCAGGGCACATTTGGAGGTCTTGAACTTTGTGGCATGGAAAACTATAATTGAAGAAACAAAATCCTTCTTTTAGGTCATCGTATTTCAACGCATTTACAGGGAGTATAATAGAATAGCAGATAAGCTATCAAAAAAACACATTATTCCTGGACCTCGACATCATTATATATGAAGAATACTTAGACAACAAATTAAAGAGCAGCCAATCCATTCCCGTAGCATACATGAATTAATTTGAGTTCCAACACCATCAGTGTTAGCCAATCAACACTACAAAATACTCCTTTGAAGCTTCAATTTGGATTATTTACATTTTCTTGTCAGTGGTTTTTTTTCCTCAAACTTGCAGACTGTTGTTGTTGGTACCAGGCAACTGTTGCAACACAACTGTTGTCTTTTTCTTTCTATTTTTGGAAGTCAAGTTTTTTACTCCAAAATCATGTACTTAGCTGATTTTTTTTATGTATCAAGCAACAAGAAAAGCTATAGTGTTGTACTTTTTAGCACTTTGTAAAAACCAGTTGTTGATGTGCACACTTTAGTAACAACCAGGTCAAACAACTCCTTTGTAAAAGAGTTGTTCCAATGCCTATCTTTGTACTTTTTTTTTATTCCTAGGAATAATAAAAAAGTATTGAAGCAGTGAAAAATAAAATCATCTTTGAATAGTATGCAAAATAGTCCATGTATTCAATAGTGCTAAATTTCTAAAAACATTCAAAACCATGTACATTCTAATATTTATGATATTTGTGCAATAAGATACCACTTTGCACTAAAAGTACCCATAAGACATAGAAATGAGAAAACAAAACTTTGTTTCTAATGTTTAATTTAATATATTTTTCCTTCAGGGGCATCATGAGTATGAACTCCTTGTCTCCCTTGTTTCATATATGGTTGTGTACATTTATTATTGATTACTAAAACTTACAATAACAATAAAGTATGAATTTTAGTCAACTTTACTTTTAACATTAGTTAGGGTACCATTATCTTGCCATGGAAATAAAATCTTACTTGTCAAATAATTACTTACAACGATGTAGATGATTATTTGCTCTTTCAAGATATCATTAAGCAATTATACATTCATAAATTCAACCATATAAATACTAGAGCAATAGAGATCATAACGCACAAGAGACAGGAAGATTTTACCCCGGGAAAACTCACAATGGGGGGAAAACCCAAACAACCTTTTCCTTAGAGAACCAATGCAACAAGAGGTATGTGCTTACATGGCTTCATATAATCTTTTAGAAAAATGCAACTCTTGGTACCTATGACAAAATATTTTATGGTAAACCACTTTCAACTTTTGAGCAAATCAAAACATCCTATAGCTTCACACTAAATGGGTTCTTCAAGGGGTACTAACCTATAGCAGTCAACTTGCGGTTTAAAACTTGATGAGGTAATAAACTTTCATTTTAATTTGATAGGAAAAAAATATTACAATACATAGCTTTGAAAAGAATCTATAGAAATTAAGAGTCATGTGCCATATTTGTCTCATTAGTCCACATGTTTCCCCATTTAGGGCCAATTCTACTATTAAAATTGATATATTAAAACACTACAAATTTTGTATATTTTCTACTTTTAGGATTGTTATACACATTAATCCCCCCTACCCCTCCACTGCCTATAAGGTTCAAGGAATGAAAATTTAAGGAGACCATCAATGTATTCTACCAAATTTGATAGGTATCAAACTTTTCCTTCTGGTGCATAGTAAATTTATCTTTGGCTAGTATGCAAAATAGTCCAATTATTCAATATTGTTAAATTTCTAAGAACACATTCTAATATTTATGATATTTGTGCTATAAGATATTACTTAGCATTAGAAGTAAACCCATAAGATGTAATGTTCCAAACCTAAACAAACAGTGATATACAAAAACAAATTTAGTTTATGCACGGAAAATTAAACGATCAACAAATACTCAATACACAACAAAAATGAGAACCAGCCAAGTACAATAGTGTCAAAAATGCACTTGGGTTTGCCTCAAGGGAAATCTTGATAGAACCCAGGTGTCAAACAATAATCTCAATGCTAAAAAGAAACTGCTCCTCTAATGCTCTGAAACCCTATCTCTGGTGCTCAGAAAATGATGAAACTTCAGCCACAAGCTCCTTGACCAAAACCCACAAAAACCCAGAAAGGGTTCGGCCTGAATCCAACCTCCCAAATTCGACCTCCTCTATGGCCTACACCCTCCAAACAACTCCAGAAATACGACCTGCAAGGAATGGCCACAAAGTCCTCCTCCAAGCTCTAGAAAGGGAGCAAACACCACTCCAAATAACTCCTCAAACCTCCATGGCAAAGCTCAGCCTCAAGGGCTAATACTCTATCCACCAAATGAGCTCCCAAACACTACCTTTGCATTGGCCCAGGTAGTGCGAAAGTCACACTGCCAAACCAGAAGCTCAATCAGCTCCCAAACTCTACCAAATGCTGACAATCCTCCCTAGCCTCCTCTCTAGAAAATATCACATCAAAACTCTGCTGTTAAGCACCACCAACAACTCAACCTCCTCTCCCACTACATCCTCCAGTAATACCCAACACCTGGAAGGAAATGCTACAATTGGAAATCACAATGTGATCCTCCTCCTAAAGAAATGAAGCAAAACTTCCTAGGGTGGCACTCGAAGTCCCCCGAAGAAAGGGTGATCTCTTCACCTGAAGAACTCGTGCTAAACCACTAGTGACTTGGCTAAGCAGCTCGAGCAATCAAAGGGAAATCGATATACTGTCTTGAATGAATGAGAAGAGGAGAGTTGTTCTCCTTATATAGTTTTTGTGGAGCAATTTTCCCTCCATTTCATCCTCCGTCGTGGGCCCTCACTTAACCAACACCATGCAAAAGTTATCCCCCTCCATTGCAAATTGAACTAGGAAGTGTGTAATTCCCTAGTGAGGGTGGTCCCCATGTGTAACTTAACTACACAACAAAACATCTTCTCCTAGTCTAATCTCCTAATAAAATTGAGTGGGGTCCACTAACTCCAAAATTGGCACTAGGATACAAAAATTAATTTTTTTCCAAAATTATTTAGGAAGGGACAAGACAGTCCTCCCCTCCCAAATGTTGCTTGTCCCCAAGCAACTTCAATACTAGATGCTCAAGAATGTGCTCTTCCCCCCAAGTGGCATCCTCATCCAATAGATTCTTCCATTGCACCAAATATTCTCTGATGATCCTGCTTCTGAGCTTCCTTTCCCTAGTCTCCAAGATGGCTTTTTGGCTCTAGGATCAAATTCTCCTCATCATCAAGTGGAGGCAACTCCATGACTGATGTAACCTACTGCCCCAATACCCTCTTGAGGCATGGCACATTAAAAATGTTATGAATCTTGCTCCTTGGTGGTAGCTCCAACTCGTAAGCCACCTCTCCAATCCTTCTTCTCACTTTGTGCAGTCCAAAGAATCTCGACTGTAGCTTTTCAGCCCCATTCTGCTTGAGTGTGGACTGTCGTTATGGCTGCAATCGAAGGTAGACCAAGCCCCCCTCCTCAAAATGCCTCTCTACTCGATGCCGATCAACATACATCTTCTATTCGTTCCGGGTTGCTTGTAAGTTATCCTTAAGAGCCTTAAGGGTATCTTGGTTCTCTAGGATCCAATCCTTGGCCTTTGGGGCCCTGCTGTCTCCAAAAACAATATCAGCAAAAGACAAAGCATCATAACCATATAAATCACGGAAAGGAATCGTACCAATGGACGTATAATGGGCAGTGTTGTAACAATACTCTCTTAGGTGCAACCATTGAATCCAAGCCCTCTGCTTCCCTATCACATAATTCCCGAGATAGCCCTCTAAACATTGGTTCACCCTCTTTGTCTGACCATCGGTTTGCGGACGATAGCTCGTGCTCGGGGTGAGCTCAGTGCTGACTAGTCTGAAGAGATCCTGCCAAAATCCTCCCATGAATTGGCTATCCTTGTCACTAACTATGGTCTTAGGGAGTCCGTGCAGATGAAAGACCTCCTCGAAGAACAAATTTTCCATTTGTGAGGCTAAATATTGTGTTGGTATGCCAAAGAAGTGTGCAAACTTGGTCAATCGATCGACCACTAAAAAAATACAATCATTCCCTTGCACCAAGGGAAGTCCAGTAATGAAGTCCAGAGAGATGTTCTTCCATTTCCCCTCAGGGATGGGAACAGGTTGCAACAATCCTACTGGATGGGTCAACTCTCCCTTATTCCTTTGGCAAGCTTCACACTCTTGCACATGCCTCAACACATCTCCCTTGAGGCCCTTCCAAGTGAAGCGCTCTCTCACTGCCATATATGTCTTCCTAAACCCTTGGTGCCTAGACAAAGGAGAATCATGCACTGCTCAAAGGACGTGCTCCCTCAACTATGATCCCGAAACCAAAAATATGTGTCCCTTATAATAAATGACCTCATCCATCACCTTGTAACGCTCATCTGCATAGCTACCCTCCAAGATCTCGCACACCTGATGATCCTTGGTGTACTCTACCAATAATTGAGCCTTCCAGTCATGACAAATTCTCATGAGTGAAAGCCCGGCTAGTCTCCTAGATAATGCATTTGCCACTACGTTGTGCTTCCCCTGCACATACTCAATATAAAAAGTGTAGGCCTACACTTTGCTGACTCATCTCTGTTGTCTGTCATTGAGGCACTTGTTACACTGAAATTTGTCAACATGACTATCTGCAGTTAATATGGCTCCATCAATAGTCATATTATCCTCCTTGTCAAGCCTCATACCTCTGCTCTTCATGTCAAACTTCAAAAAAGAGAGAAAGTCACTTAAAAACATGTTTATCTCTGGGTACGCAGGTTCTCTCTAACTTGCCTGCGTGTACGCATCCCAAACACACTGTACCTGCATACTTATACGCTCTGTAAGTCAAAGGATGGGTGCGTACCCCTGTAAAGTTCAAAAGGCGCGAGTTTCATATCTAAAAAGTTACTTGTGGTCACTTCTAGAGCCTTCTAGAAGAGTGTTTGATGTGTATTGAGCCCCTCAAGATGGTTCATGCATCCCTATGATAGAGGAACTTATCCCATCAAGAGAGGAGCTACCCCATCCAAAAGAGGGAGTATCCCATTGATGTTGGAACTGAATAACTTCCTCTAGAACACTATAAATACAGGCCTTGGGCCAGAGGAGGTGAGGTTGAAAGCTGAACATTCCAAAGGGTAGATGCTGCTGGAATTAGGACTTCCTTGTAGAAGCTTGTGAGGAGAGATTACCTCCTTTCTTGTTTCATTTGGAAGTGGGTGAGCTTGTCAAAGTAAAGAAAACTACCCTGGAGGAACTTGCACAACACCAAGGCTCAGGTTGTAATGGTTTCTTTTGTTTCCTTAATACAAATAAGTCCATTCTTCTCAATGATTTGTTGTTAATGAATTGTTTCATACACTCCTTGGTCTATATGTTGGATATGTTTTGTTTTATGGAATATTCAGGTGTTATGTAATTGCTTGATTGTTAGTGTATGCAGGTTTCGAAGTGAAGGAGGAGCTCATCTGGATCGATGAGGCTAGACTGCTACAACGAGCGTTGGATTTTAGGTAGGATCGAAAAACACTTGGTTTGTCATAGGATAATGCATGTTTAGAGAAGGATTGCTCTTAATTGTCTTGTTTGTCACTAGAGAGTCTTAGACTCCTAGGGAGGTTAGTTTTGTCAGCAAAAATAACTCTTTCCGCATGACA